>CM050407.1:3022500-3285000 GCA_027580255.1 Therioaphis trifolii
TAGTTTCCATATTGCCGAAATGCTTACACTTCTTTAGTGACTTTTTATAGTCTTAAGACGTCCAAGCCACGAGCCACCACTGATATGTCTATTATAAGTGTTTGAAAATTAACGAACAATAGTATTCTCACAGTGATGACGAACAACAAAGAAAATCACAAGTTCACAAATTACAAGTGTATGGCACTTGTGACATAACAACCACGTAGAAGACGTATTTATAACACATTTCGGTAGTGAAAATATAACCTTGATTTAATGTATAATGTACCTGTATAAAGCGTTCAAGTATTCCTATTTTTACTCGTGGATACTTAATGTGTAACATCATATCCTCAATGCATAGTTCACGGTTTACAATAACTTATTTTTCGACATTCCCAACACATCTCAGCTGATATTATACCGGGCCCTTTCCCCCCTCACTAACATAAAATGTATCCCACTATCGTACCTTGGATATAAGTTCATCGTGATTGGCCAGGTGTGCTCTGCAATGTATACAAGAGTATGTCCTGTGACAGTCCGGCAGATACGCCTGAAACGTCTTGACCATGGTGCTCTAGTCAGCGATACTCGGTTACGGGTTGAAACATGAAGTTCAAATGCATCCAGTGTAGCTGAAAATAAAAATAAATAACGATCAAATAAAAATCGCACACATTAAAATATTTTATTTCAAAATTCTACAAAAATATTTTTCTATTTGATTTGTTGTTTTGCGCACCCGCGATCAGTACACAAAAACAACATAACATGTTTTGGCGTAAACAAATTAATTTTATTACGTTGTTAGTGTGTTTTTTCGTAATAACAACGTGCATACCTATACTGCGCTAGAACAATTTCAAAATGCGTAGTCGTCTATTGATTTTAATATTATGTATACGTACATTTGAATTTATAGCACTAAATCCAAGGACAAACAACCGTCTACTACCCCTAAGTATAAACATCCGATCAATTTTTCACAGAGCTTTGCCAAATAAAATGCAACATCACCAACCTAATGTGTAGATTGCATAAAAGTGGTACACAAGATTACAATTTAAGGTCAGATGCGACTTTATTGGTACGTACGTAACACTATAATATTGTTTCAGCAAATAAATAATACCAGCCGATTGACCATACGAACCGTTAAATGCACACAAAAATAAGCAATCACAAATCGGTTCAAGCAAATTAGACAATACCGATATATATATATATATATATAGATATGTATAAACTGAAACTTATTGTTCGCGTGAGTAATACCAACGCAGGCACTCGTTCGTGAGATGGTCAATTTTGATAAGTATTTCCAAGTGGTCTAACAGTATTTTAAGAATGGAATTCAACTACAACTAGACATCAAGAAACAAAAAGAACCACGAGAATAATAATAAAGTGGTTGTCTTAAACTCTTAAAACATAACAACCAAAAGAACGTGATTAAATTACGCTTTGTGTGAACCATCATTCTGATAAAATTTAATTTAAAACGGTTTTATAATTTTAAAACAGATTTTGATGTTAATAGATGCAGAGGACACAAATAGAATTTAATACGTATCGAAATAAAACACTAAAACAGATTATTCATAATCATTTTTATTTATTTCATTACGCAATATTCGATATGTGTAATGCGTGTAAAGAGTAATACGTAGGTAATAATAAGTAATAATAAGTAATAACTATACAAAGGTTAGATAATTTATAGCATATAAAATCAGTTATAGTAGCCGCAACATATTGACGTGGTATATAAAAAAAACCTACCCAGTATTGAATTCAAAAGAATCGTAATAATTATTTTGCTCTAGGAAACAAAGTAATCAACAATTTTCATAAAATAATTTTAAAAACATTGATAAACATAATTATTTAATCGATTTGTCATTATTCACTATGTATGTACTAGATATCTATTATTACAACTAATCGCATCATAACATTTGTAATATTGGAACAAATACAAGTATTAATTTAAAATCCGATGAAAAATTATCAATAAAAATTCAATTTGGTATATCTATTTTTTAATATGCCTACAATCAATGTAATTGAGTATTGAAACTAGACCACTAAAATGTTAAATAGATATGAAACGGAGTTAGCGACGAATCTAAACATTATTGAGAAAAACATCTGCATAAAGTTTATTATATTCTAAAAGTTTTATTGTTTTTTTCAACATATCTATGAAAATACCTAGGTTGACTCATAATTTGATATTCCCATTATGAATTCAGTTTTCATACCACATTCTATCCAGCTTACAATATTATGTACTCCGTTATTTTTTCGTACTTCATTGCAGTTAAAAACACGCTTGCCTTAGTGGTATTACACCACAATCCCTTCCATTAAAATACACGGAAAACAATATTTCCCTTCACAAAAACATAAAACCTATATAGGTATATATAATCATATAATCAAACCAATATACTGCATGAAGCCTATAGGAATTTATAGTAAAATGTGCCATTGAATGATAACATGATGAGTTTCTTAACTGATAACAATATGATCGAGGCCTTTAAGTAAATAACAAGTTTGAACTAAAAAGAAGCAGGAACTTTTGATTGACAAATAGTTAGAATTTTAAAAGAAATAGGAAATGTATTTAAACAATTTTAAATGACGGAATTTGAAATACATTTTAAACAGAGCACTTTACTTTTGGAAACGTGATTTCAAAATTTAATTTAAACAATCCGACAATATAGTTTTTTATTCTGTCATCAAAATTTTTACTGAATGATTTTTTCTCTTTCCGAAATCAACTGGGACAAGTATCATTGTATCAAGTATTATGGGTTATAACTTATAAGTTATAAGTTTATAACCATCACACGTTTCAACTGATTTGACCAAAAATATTAATACTACTAAACATTTTTAATGTTTTGAAACTATGTTGTTTGAATATTTTGATTTTAAAATTATCTGTATCATATCTATAGTTTATGTCATTTATGATATTAAAATTATTTAAAATAAAAGAATCAGAAAAGAAAAAGCTGGTAAGTGAGATGATGGTGGTACAAGTTCGTCCATCGTCCCTTCGGTCCTCGGACAAGATATTGGTGATGAATGTATTAAGTTTTAAAGAAATGATGAGTCATTTCTTTAGTATAAAACGATTCTGAGTAAAGCTTCAGTGTAATATAATATATTATTATTTAAATACTGTTTACGTATTTTACGGTTATTTGTATAATTTTTGGTGAGTTTTTTTGTAATTAAACCCTCATAAAATATTCAATTAGATATAACTCATTTAAACTTCAATTATTATAAAAATTATAACTCATTAGAAATAAACTTAAAAGAAATCAGACAATATCGAAAAAAATCGTATAATAATTTATTAAAGTGTGTATAAAAAAAAATCCTGACTAACGATTTTTGAACTTTTGTTAGGATAATTAGGTAGGTATATGAGTAAGGTCATATTAAATTTTCAGAACTTTTAGTCAAATATTTAAAATTATATTACATAAAAACTTTCAAACAATTTGGTAAATTAAAAGTTCTATATTTAAGTCAAAAGTGCTATAATTGTTCTGAAAATGTTGTCCAATATAAAAAAGTATGTATTTGATATTGGATAAAATTTTCAAGTTTCTAGCTTCAATACTTTTTGATTTATGACTAAATACCTAAAATCTGAACAGTGAAAATCTCGTTTACGGCGAATTTATACCGATTTTACCGTTTTTACTCAATTTTTCGATCGTTATTCTTGATTACTGGAAAAACTATGGAGATTTTGGAAAAATGACCTCTCTAAAGTACCATCTCAGTTCGATTTCGGATCTAAAGAGTTGCTGGACGAAACTTTTGGACAAGGATTTCTATACGAAAAAGTGTTTACAGAAAAAAAAAAAAAAAAAAAAAAAATAAACATCATTGTAAAACCATAAGATCCTTCGCTTCACTCAGAATCTAAAATGAAAATATACGGTTCTTCGTTGAAATATCCGAAAACTACTTCGCTAATGTAAATTAAAAATGTTCAAGTATATACTTCTTAAATTACGAGTCAAATAATAAAAAATGAAAATAAAAACTATACATTTAAAAAAATCGTGGACATTATTTTTTCATATACTTAAATGCAGTTTTATTAGTATTTTAACAAAAACAAAAAAAATCAAATATTTGCGTTGTGTGTTAAAAATGAAATAAGCTCGCTTAAGAAATTATTTTGCATAAATATATTATTAGAAACGAATCATTTTGCCATCAACGAATTTAATTTTTCACGCCGTAGGTGGTAAGTCCCTGTCAGAAAATGCACAGTTAGACATAGGTATTCGATTGCGCGTCGATTAAAAAGCGCAGACTACGCTAAGTATACATTGTTTTCAATACTATCAAAATAATGTAATACAACATGTTATTTTCAATAGAATCAAAATGATGCGTGATATGCGCGTATTTTATAGCAAGTGTCTGTTGTTTGTTACTGCAGCGAAGCGCGGCGAATGTATACGAGTACATCGACATTTGCAACAATAGACACAACTTTACATTATTTTATGTAGGTATACCTACATATAGGCAGATAATAATAATAATAATAATAATAATAATAATAAATAATTAAAATGCGATGTAGTGAGTTTTGAATCGAATCGACGCGAGACGGCAAAACGCATTAATGAAAATAAGACGAATTTTATCCACAACTCACAAGACATTTTATTATTATAATTATTATTATTACTATTATTACTTTTAATACGCTTATGGGCAGGTCCGACTACTTCCTACGCTTTTATATATATAAAACAATTTTTTTTTATAAAACGAGATGGTCATTACGATCTTTTATTCAAAAACGCGGTCGGCCACCTGGCTCTATGCCTGCAGTCCGTTTGGCCACGTATCTTTGTCTTAGCTCGCACGGCAGACACACACACACTATATATATAATAAAAAAATACACGTATACTGTATATAGTATATACCTACATCATGTACGCGCAGAATATAACTATTATAAGCACGTGTATACGATACATGATATTGTATTCTTTCTTTTGTGCGCCCAGGCCTGCAGAAACGATAATGACACGACCGTCGCCATCGGTCGTGATTTCATTAATTTTTCTTTCGTCGGCCAAAATAATAATACGTATTGTGCATCAATAACAAGACGGCACTCAATCGCGGAATGACGACGACACGTCAATTTCAAACGCACAATATAATACGTTCGGATTGATAAGAATATCACATCGAATAAAATTTACGAACAAGGATAAAACAGAGACGGGCCAACGATACCGTCCGAAACGTTCATCACCGTGAGCAGCAGATACACTATGCTGGACGGATACGCTGCACCGTACTGGCATGTGCACTCGAATATCTATAACACGGGTAGGCACAGTCGACTCTCGATAATTCAAACCTTCGATAATTCGAAACCTTCGGTAATTCGAAGTAAATGCTCGGTCCCTTGAAAATCGCGTGGTAATTCGAATAAAAACAATGCGTTTAGGTACACTCGGTATTTCGAAATTTAATTTTGGGAAAACTGGCCACTAACACGTGACAATTCGAAGGATCATCCTTTCAACGCTCGGCAATTCGAAGTATATATTCACCAAATGTTTTTTATCTGTATTTTTATAATCTTTCTGTTAATAATTTACTATACAATCGAGCATTTACTTCGAAGTACCGAAGGTTTCGAATTATCGAAGGTTTGAATTATCGAGAGTCGACTGTATGTACAATAATAAAAAAAACAAAATTTTTCCTTAACTCTCTGTAATTCGAATTTTTTTTTGCCCTCTCGTTATTTCGAGCTACTCAACAATTCGAACTCTCGGTAATTCGAAGTTTTTCAGCAATCCCGTCAATTTCGAATTATCGAGAGTCGACTGTACTATAGGTACCGTACACACGCCGCATGCCGGACCTTCGGATTACACCGTTTTTGTGTGTGTGCGTTGTATTATTTTCGTTTTCTCCGGTCTCAGATTCCCACGACGGTCAACGCCGCGCGGCGATTACGACCTACAGATAAAATAAATTACTGTGTACGCGACGACGGCTGCGAAACGCACGTGGTCGACCCGAGCGCGACGACGACGGCCACCGCCACCACCACCACCGCCGCCGTCGTCGCCCTGACTTGGGTACAACTACTTTTTCATCATTATAATAATTCATATTCATATTCATATTCATCGCAGCTTATTGACGTAATCATAATTACTGTTGTACATGATAATAATACAAGAACGTTACACATTTTTAAGCCGCTACGTATTTTATTTCACCGGTGCCGCCCGTGCACCTGCTACAATATTATAAACTACGCAATTTATTCAATTTATTCGATCGGTCTCGCCGCTTGGACGTCGAGCAACGACCGCGGACGCGACGAAATCGATTAGTGCCATACGAGTATCGTGGTTGAAATTTATTTTTACCGATTTCGTTTGCGGAAATTTATACAGTGCAGCACAGTATAGATAACCATCTCGCAGTTAGCAAAACGTCGAAAACCTTTTTCCGTTCGATATATTTTTCCATCATGATTACGATAATATAATATAACACACGTCCGTATATAAAAATATACAACCCCATTGTTTCACGCGGACCAATGCAATTCACGAATAGATGTGCACGTATAAATACGTATAGAAAGATTTTTTTTTTACTTTTATAAAATAGAACAAAGTCGTGTGCTTATTTTTGTGCGTATTTTCGCCTCTAAGCCATTTCTACGTGATTCGTATTGTAATATAGGTACCTAGGTAATATTCAAACAAAGAAATCTCGGATATTTAAATGGCTTCGCTATATATTCGGGTTTACATGTACGTATATATTATTGTATATCTGTATACTTAGCAAGACCAACTGCTGTAAGCCAAACCATTATTTTCGTACAATGATATTATTCAGTGTATATATACATAGAGACGATATATATATATCACATTTCATTGTATACATACGGTCAAATTTCACATTGCGTTTGATGCGTTTGATAATCTCGAGCTTGGTTATTTAATTTATTTCATACGAAATTCGTTTATTCCTCGTAAAGTTTAATTTTTTTTTTCAATCTCAAACTCTAAACTTCATTAATAATTAATGAAGTTCTTCATTACGAATTAACGCCCTACGCCATTTATATGAATATATATATATATAGTAACAGATTTATTTTCGAATAATTCAATTTCCTCTACGGAAAATTCCGAACGAAATTCGAGGATCAACTTTAATGAGCTTTTAAGCTAATACTACGGTGCATATATTAACGCTTGTGAAAACACTTAAAATTAATCTGAAGGAAAGTAATTTTTTAATCAATGCGTAATAAGAGTTTTGAAATTATTGAAATCGATCTACTTAATTTCACTGTCTATAAACATGTTAAAAAGTCCAATTGTCGATTAAAATGTAATTCATTGTACGTGAACGTATTAATGACATGCCATTGTAATACAAATATAAAACACACACACGCGTACACATCGTATATAAGGTAACGACATAGGTGTACAGAGTATATAGGGGTAATGTTGAAGTTTAATTGCATCACGTACATATATTATGGTCGACGGGAACGTCTCATATTTGAACATGCCGTGTAAACTGGATAACCTAATACCATAATACAATTATAGGGGACGAGATGCGATGCCAGAAAATACGAGAAAAAATGTAAGCTGAAACTCCAAAAACGCCCGCATGGTGTAATAATTACTAGTTTTCCGGTTTGTGTATAATCAGGCCTACGACAACATTCGAAATCCTTTGTTCTCGCGGTGAATGTGGTCTTGTGACCTCGGACACCACGGGAGCCACTGTTATGGTTCCGAATTTAATCAGCTGATCGGAAATATCCCCCCGAAACAACGCTTCCGTCCGTGCATCGTTTTTCCAAATTTTCGTTTTCGTGTTTATAATTTAACGTAGAGACCTCATTTATCATCGATTAATCCCTCACGGTCGTTAGCACTCATTTTATCCTATATAAGCGTTAGCTGCGATAGTAAAAAAGTAATATGAAATTTGTAATTTTTTTTATTTTATACGTTATCATAATAAAATACCAGAGATCTACTATCGGTAATTTATACTGCGTAGCTTCTATACATTGCAGTATTATAATATAATATATTGCGTGTTTTAATCTTGTGCGAGTGGGTGTCGAAAAAAACAAATGGGCATGCGGCTTATGATTTCATTTCGAAACCGCATAGATACGTTATATTAATGCGTTCAAAGTCAAACGCTGGTCTATACAGTGTATACGTGTATAGTAAAAGTGTGTGTGTGTGTGTATATCTGAAGTAACCCAATGCACAGGTGTGTCGTGGGTATGTTATTAAAATAATATAAGAGGCATACGACGCGCAACTGAGACGTACAACGGCTACGACCGCGATGAAACACCCAGGACAAAGAAAATCACTACGACGACGAACAAGCAGTGTCTCCTAGTGGATGTCGAAATCGTCATGAATTCGTGTACCTATACATTATTTATAAGAGTATACTCGGAGATTCTGTAGCGACGATTGTGTAGACTGTCGACGCTTATCACATTTCTCCTACGCAATTCGATCAGACTAAAATGAATAGGATTAGGATTTGGCTTGTATAATTGATGTACGTTGAAACACGAGACTTGTGCGTAAAACTGGTGAAGGAAAGACGTTAACCTCTGCTCTCTCATAAACTTAATATACTATTCGTGAACCGTATACCCATCGATCCAGATTCAAAATGTTATAGCATTCAACAAGATGATTTCGAAAACGTCTGTACGAAATTGGGATCAGACACAACAGCTCATTTTTATGCGCGACATAGATTTTTACCCTACGACCATACTCCTAGCAACATAAATACTACTATAGATACTACATAATACTACTGGCGTAATAAAAATATAATTGACCCTATTAAATATACATCATGCATACGTATTTACCATTTCGTAAAAAATATATACAGGGATTTAAACGTTATATATTTTGTTCCACAATATAATGAATGAAAACGTTAATACAAGAAACTATATAGGAATGAATACGATGGATAAAATGTCTAAACGTGAATTCAGAAACGTTATCAATCCTTGATTATATATACACACGCGATACATTGAGTGCAAAACGACTTTGATGAAATAATCCGCAATATTCTGCTGTAAACCAACAATATCAATAACCGTACAAATTAATCTTTACGAAACAAAGAGTCTTGTCCCATACATCATATTATCAAATGTATAACTTGCCGGTTTAAAAGCCCTATTTTAAATATATATACACGGTGGTCCACGAAGATTTACACAATGTGATTTAAGTATTAACCCCGGATAAGGAATACAATTGAATAATCGAGTACATTATAAAATATTAAAACAATAATATTTTTATGAAAAAAAAAAAATGATTTACTATTTATGTTGTTTGTACATGTTTTTAAGTTTTTTAGTATTCTAAAATGTTTACTACCATTTATAACATACATTTCTGAAAAAGAAAACTTTGTTCAGAGCAGGGAGGAGTGTAGTGGCAGACGGTAGCATATATTTTCGGGCATCCTTGGTTTTCCTTTTTTCTACTATAAATTTCGATCGCTTGTACATCTCTAAGACTATATTGACACAATGATAAAAATGTTAGCATCAAAATTTCTAAAAAAAGTTATTTATTTCATGATACCATACATTATAAGATAGTGATTACCATATAACAAAACTATAAATCTCGCAGAAAAAAATATTTAAATTATTATTAATGAAACAAATTTAAAAATATGAACTATCCAAGACTAAACTGCATTGAAAAATTCAACACGAATATAAATATGTTCAAGAAATATATAATTCATTGAAATATACGAAATATAACGAAAATGATTTAATGCAGAGGAATGGTACAAAAGGTTATGCCTGATTGAAACTTTATAGATGAATTCATAATATATTAAAATACATAAATGCATATGTGTGTGTGTGTGTCCAGGTGTCCAGTTAGAACATTGTTTGTCAGTTCTAGCAAAACTCAACGTATACATCCAGGGAGATTCATCTGAACTTAAATATGAACTCTATAAGTATATTTATACACAATTTATAAATAAACTCAAACTAACCATAAAATATTTAGTTTTATTGTAAAACTTGACACAACAACGACGCAGTATTATTGAACCATTATTTGATAACACGCAACTTAATAGTTTACCATAGCAGTTCCGCATTATCTCAATTATTGATTAATAACAATTTGTAAAAAATATACATATATAAAATGCTGCAGTTTACAATTCTTTTGTTTAATAATACAAATTCGAATTAATTCAGAAGTGTTTACACTAGATATCGGTTCTGTTATCAGAAAATTTTAATTTTTGAAAAACACGCGATTTTTTATACAACTAATCGAATAAATAACAACTAACATAATGCGTACATAATATTTCCTGATTCTGATGCATTTAAGTTGTTTGAATAAGAATTTCCAAATCAATATATAAAAGGACGCCTACATTTATATTGAATTACTGTCGTCTGTCACTATAAACATATAACATTTTATATAATGTTTTTTAATCGTCAAATGTAGCATAACACTTAATTGACAATGCCATATTTTTAAAATATCTACGATAATATTAAAATAGGTACTTGTTTAAACACAATTGCCATTGAAAATACTAAGTCAAATATTAGGTTAAAGCAAATATTTATTAAAATCTGTAGATTTTTTTTTCATACGGTGAATGAACGTAAATAAATGCCACGAAGAAAAAATGTATTTTACTGCACAAATAAGGTATTTTAAATAAGACAATTAAAAATTACAAACTATACGAATCAGTAGTTTTATAAAAACTATAGCTGTGTTTTCATTTAGTTTATCTTGTAACTATTTATTTGACCTATAGATCCAATTTGAAGTATAACACACAAATCGTTATTGATTTACAGTTTTACAATGATATCGATACAAGCACTTTAATACGGAGTAAAGAACGAGTAATTGAATGATACATACGACACTAATTAAACTATTGAGCCTAATCTCCGCAGTTAATTGCAGTTTACTGATTAAAGTTAAATGTGACAGCGTGTCACGATTTAAAAAACTAAACGCATTGCGGATGATTTGAATAAAAACCGACCCACGCACTCAATGTAACACACGGGAATAATAACAATAATGATAATAATATACACCACGGACATCAGCAAAAGCCGATAAGTGTCGCAACGATTTTCTCGAATATTTTATTATAATAAATATGATCGTGTACACTAAATGGGGAACGTAATATTATATCGCATGTGGGAAACGCTCGACGTGCAGATGTCGAATGCACACTACGGCAACGGGACAGAGAAAAAAAAAACGACGACGAAAAAGAGACTGCGAATAAGTATAATAATTAGTATGTAATAGTTATGTACACACACACATACACACACATGTATTATTATTTATTATTGCGGTGACCTTCGGATATAGCATTATTATACATTTCACATCGCGTAACACACGCGCACATGGGCACCAATACGAACACGTGAAATAAATAAATATTATATTATATTGCAGGCACAAGACAGAACCCGGACCGACGGTGCCCGTCAATGCTACCGGCGCGGCACCTAATGCGGTCCTATACGGTAAATACGTCGTCGGCTCACGCCCGTGTCTTAAGGCGTGTCGTAGCGTACACTTTTCGACGTGATTCGACTTTGCGTCACCCGACGACAGGGCGCACGAAACCCAAAAATTCACACGTGCAAACGCGCTTTTTGCGGGACACGATAGGCAAAAAAAAAAAAAAAAAAAAATGAAAAAAAAGAAAGAAACGACGGCCGCGTAATACCTATAGCATGCGTCTGTATAATATTATACCCTACACGTCGGGGAGGGTTTGTGAATTATCTATGAAGCACTGCCGCCGTCGGGGGAGACGCGATGACCGCCGCCCGTGCCGAAAGACAGCGCTCGGAAAACATACGAATAATTGGAAAAAAACGCGCGCGCGCTCGTCCCCTTCTTCCGCGGGCTGCACGCTACGGCGACGGTGGCGGCGTCATCACCGCCGACGAAGGGAGGTCAACAACTGTTGGTACTTGGTTGCCGCGCGGCACAAAGCGGTATCGCGAGTCGCCGCGGAGTGTTTTTTTTTCCTATACCCATAATATACACACACACACACACACACACACACACACACACACACACACACACACACACGCATATATATATATCTATATATATATATATATATATATATATATATATCTATATATATATATATATATATATCTATATATATATATATATATATATATATATATATATATATATATATTGTTTTCCGTTCCGGACGCCGGCTGTCAATGCCCTCTCCAGGTACAAGGAACTCGGGTCGCGGTAGGGGAAACGGCGTTATATTAATAATAATAATAATAATAATAGTAACATACAGATGCTACTGCAACGGATCGGCTGACAGATTTTCTCGGGCAAAGTTGAACGCGCGCGCCGGAAACACGACCCAGCGGCCCCCTGCACGTCCGTGAGAATTTTTTCAGAAAATTCAGCTTATTGTTTGCAAGAATAAAATAAAAATTTCACATTCATACGTGTGCGGCTAGTAATAGTAATATTACACGTTTGTTATTGCAAAAACAACGGATTTCGCGTTAAGTGTATGCTGCATAAATAGCTAGGTAACGGAAAACAAACGACGATGTTTATGAGCGAAAATTTCGCAGCACGCGTTTCGCGGGTGCCCATTATACATTATTTCGCACCGCCGTCGTGGCCGATGATTATTATTATTACTATTATCATTGTTATTACTTCGCAGAACTGTTGCGAATACGGTATCCGAGTAAAACTCGTACACAATACGGTATATTCTGGCTGCAGACTATACCGTTTGATAGTGATTACGAGAATTTTGCGTTTTCAGTATAATAATAACACGCCAGTCACATAAATATTAAAACACGCGATTATTTTTTTTCAATTAGAGTCCTATGCAAAACAACTACAAACGTTGACGTGATAAATAAGCCTTTGTGAAAACTCGACTTTAACGACAAGACGATCATTTAAAAATGTATATATATTTTGGAATTTAAGAGTTCTATTCAGGCGGATAATATTTAGATGAATAGCTCACGTGAAAATTATAACGAATCCGGCGTCCCTACCACTTCAACTATTCTTTTTATTCTTATTTTTTGAATTATTCTCCAGCTTCATAGCAAACAGCATACAATATACATGGTAGTATATAAGTATGTTTTATGTACATTTTTACAATTTAAAAATATGTCAAGTCAACAGCATACAAAGGCTGTTTTCATCAACACCCGCCTAACGCTGTTTAAAATGAATATTTAAAAGCACTGCGGAAAACAGCACTCACAAAATAAAAATACAAGTATATAAATTACGTAACTCCGTGACAGTTGAATATAGACAAATTGAATACCACATTTCAAATTTAATCATATTTATGCGTTTACATGAGTGTATGTTTGTTGTGATGAGTGTGACGAGTGAGTGGTTGACGAGTTAACGCCCCTTGAAAATAGATTATTGTTGTCCATTGACTTTTATTCGACATTACAAAAAAAAAACATATTAAAGAGACAAGAGCCCCTATGAAAATATACGGTTAAAATTTTCTTCAGGGTCAACATATTTTTATGTAAGTATTTTTATACTACAAGTTAGATTGCTGATTTAATTTTTTATCGTTTCAACATCAAGATTCTACAGTGTAACTACAAAATAAGAAGAACGAAAAAGTACAAGCAAATAAGGGCATTTATACGATAATATTCTAGATTTTCAATAAAAATAGCATTATGTGAAAGCCTTCTGATTAAGAAATCATACATGATCCAATGCAAATTAATTTTATTTCGTCCTCTTATCGAATAAATAATTTATCACACAAAAAAATGTTATTTATATTATTATTTAAATTGATTTTATTTTAATATAATCTATGAACTTATGAGCCTTCACATAAACATGTTCAGTAGGGCCCGTTATCTTTTCAAAGAGTTTAATAAAAATATTATATGCATATATATACTAATATTACATACAAATAAATACATTCAGTAATCAAAAGTTGATATTAAAATTTAATGTATGTAATAATTAAATGATTTATTCTCTATAACCACAATAATAATTATTAATTACGTATTCAAATTTTAATACTTGTCATATAAGGATGAACAATGTATAGAGCATTTTAGCATCAAAGTTTTAGTGATTAGATAAAAATTGACTTAAAATAAAAACACCGATAAAAAGTTACGTACATCAGAATATAAATTAAAATTAATGTGCCTTAAAATATACCGATATCGAAAAATATTGAAATAAATGTAGCAAATAGTGCGATTTAATACAAAATAAAATGAACTAAAATTATAAATTTGTAATAAAAGTTAATCAAGTTATTGCATTTTGTCAACTGATTTCTTTTTTACTAATAAAACGACGAATTTATATTCAGAAAATGATTGGGTAGCTGTCGATCACATAAATAATTGCACAAAATATTAAAAAAAAAAAAATAATAATAATAATCTATAAAATACATGGATATCAATCTTAATTTTTATTTTATTATCATTTATTTAGAATCAAGTATCCCCGTGTGTTTAATTTATCTTACCTCTGATGATTATCCAAATTACTCGATAACTTAGAACTACTAAGTTTCCTCATTTGTTTCCACTACTTGTTTAAACAAATGTAATTATTTAACACCTTTTCAATTTTTTTTTTCTCTTATTTAAATATATACACAAATGGATCAAATTATACATAGTTAATAATGTAACATGTATTATAATTTATAATAGTCAGGCTATAACGTCTCAATAATAATTATATTAATAACTACCGTAATTGAGCAACAAAAAAGTAACATTGATTTTACTATACCAGTATCATTGAACTTATTGGAAACGACTGTTGTAATAATATTGCATAATATGAAGGAATTTAAAAGGAAGATTCAATGTATTTTACGTCGCAATCAGAAATTTCCCACGAAACATTTTATTTTCCTTGATCGGCCATAAAAAATATATTAAGTTAGTAAAAATAGCATTAAATATTAAATTTCATAAAATACTGTAGAAAAAAAAATCTTTATTTTAGAAATTTCAATTAAAATTAAATATATAACTTCAGATACTTTTTGACCCGACCTCTGAAGAAAACTTATTTTAGGTGGGGCAGAGTCCTAAATATATACAAAAGTAAAGATTTATATCGCTTAATGTCTAAAAAAAATCGCACTATATTTTCATTTTATTTTAACTAACCTAATGAGGTTTTATATTATCAGGGTCAATTTGATGTGATTTACAGATTTTTTTTTCTTTATATAATGTAGATTTCACAAAATTTTGTTTTATTTTTAATAAATAATGAAGTACAAGTCAATAGTTAATCATGTGCCTATGTTTATGTATTTAATACTAGTGTAAATGGATTTAATTGTTTATTTTTATAGTTTATTACAACTTCTAAGTATTATTAACTTACAACTCTTACTTTCATTCTACCTGCACATACTATTCAAGTGATATAACCAAATAGAACCGTGAAATCATAATTTTCGCCATGAACAAAAATGCTAAATGTATTTGGTACAACAACGAATTAATCGGAAAAATGAAGTAGTCTTCACTATTATTTTAATTTAAATACCAATATCAACTATGAAAAGAAAATATTGTGAATACTGTAACTACATTTTTGAAAGAGTTACATCATGAAATGTTATAAATCATTCCCGAAAAAAATGATTAGCGGCCAAACAAGAGACGACAATATTTTAAGGCATCATACGTACTAACATTATTTTATACAGATTAAGCTAGAAGTTAAATCCATAGGTCATGAACTCATGTATCATTCTAACGATACATAAATGTTATTACCCAACCAAAATGATTTATAAAAAAAAAAAATGTATATTTAAAATCTAATAAATAAGAATGAATATCACGTAATATCTAGATAAATTAACGATTAACTACAGAAGAACAGAGTAAAGGTATTAGTAGTACTACCGAACACTGTATTGTACATTCTATGCGTTTTAGTAATGGATACAATACCTACAAATAATCATCAAAAAAACATTAACGTTAACCATTAGTATTATTGTAATAAATAATCGATCTTGTCGGAAAACAACGTAGAATATGATATATTACGAGTAATGTTGAGACAATTAACTTTTACTTCATTTGTCTGAATTCGAATTGCATTAGACCCTTCATGCCTCGTCAAATGTGTATGTTATATTGTATAGAAACGTATTTTATAAGTTATAAAATAAAATAACTGTAATTTAGCCATAGAACATAGTTGTTCTTTCGTACAGGTAAGAGGTACAAAATGGGTGGTTAAATTAAAATGTATACCGCAGTATACCCATAACACGATCGAAGAAATGAATACTATTTTTGTTCAAGACTAAAAATTTAAAATCATTATTCAGTACAGTTATATACATAATAGATACGTACGTATATAATATTAGGCCAAAGTAATAGAAAAACAAGAAATGTGCTACCTATTACATCTGGCAAGAAAACCTTAGATAGTTAACAATAAAACACAAATTTATTAGTTTTATAATAATAATCAATACATAAAAGAAGCTTTTATGTTGAATCTTCTAATAGTTAACGCATAATGATTTGTAAACACTATAAAAAAATGACGTGTAAAACCCAATTAATTGAAAATTTAAATCTTATAAATTATTACGGAACACTTTTGTACTAAACAACAAACGTAAATAATTAAAATATGGGCCGATAAAACACAAGTACAATTTCACTTGTATACATCTAAACAAGTTTACAACAAAGTGTTTAATATTATCAATTGTGTCAAACGTGTGAGCGTTTTACGTTCGTAAGAATATTACTTTCTTTATAATAGATTTCGAGTGCTTGAATTATTAACATAATCGTTTCCCATAATTGAACACGATGATACAACAACAATAAAATATAACACTATAAACATAATATTATTACCATGTGCTACGCGTGGTTCGTATACGAGCTATTTGTAAACACAAGTACGAATCGATAGCGCGCGTTTAGGCATCGGACTCAAAACGCTCCGCGTGTTTTTTCGTTCGTATCCGAACAATAACGATTATTGTTATTCTGCACCATAAACGCGGGGTAAAAGTGGGGCACGATAAATGGTATTTATAAATTATAATAACGACGCCGTGCGAGCACGGACAGCAGCCGACAGGGAGATGTAAGCAAAGGTGCCCGCGCGGGAGTGATCGATGGGGTGGACGATGTGCACGATCGTGGATCGTAACGCGAGTGGACGTCGACGATGGAACGCGATTTGATCGATTTTTCGACGGACGCCGAACGATCCAAAGTTTTTCGAGCGCGTCCGAACCGACACGCACACGGTAGAGATTCCGTGCGGCGTTACGAGCGAATCCCCGCGCGAAAACGTCGGACGACGACGGGGGAGGGAAGAGGGGCAAAAATAGCGTTGTGTAATTCTACGGACGATTGTGTGTGTGTGTGTGTGTGTGTGTGTGTGTGTGTGTGTGTACCGTGTGCGCGTATATACATAATAGTAGGTAAATCGCACGTGCGCACGAGGCATTAACGCGACAGTATAGCCAGCGGACCGGCAGAAGTGTCGGTAAACGTTTCGCAAACTACGCAATAAGGTCTTGGCCGGAGCCGACGTCAACAACGTCGGTCTCGTTCGACTGCAGTGTCGATACGAAGTTTTTAAAATAATAACAACAACAATAATAATTTAAATAATAATAATAATAATAATATTGTTATAATCGCGGCACATCGGAAGGGAGAATAAAAAGTTACCGACGACGTGAGAAAGGGGTAACTGAAGAGTGTTTCGGCGATAAAAATAACAATACGTAATAAGGGAATAAAACAAATACGCGAGTGGAAAAAATATATATTCGAAGACGAAATTTGTTTTTGTCTTATTTTTGTTGTTTTTTACCTGCGCTGACGACGGCGACGTTGCGCGTGGTCGGTGGCGGTCGTGCGTCGGGAGACTCGCTCTCGGTCGGGGAGACGAAGAGGAAACACACAGACTACGACGACTGACGAGCGCCCGGCAGGTCGACACGAGTGTTGCGTGGAAAAACGATTGAGAATACGAGAAAAACAAAAACGTCGTTAACCAACGGTATTGCCGATCAGACGTCGCTACGACGGCGGTCGACCGACGTGTGAGACTCAGTGTGCGCGTTCTCCGGCGACTACGAGACTTGAGACCGCGAAAGCGGCGGCGTGCACGTCTGGTGCGGCGAACAGCTGACGAATGAACCGACGACGAAACAACACGCGCGCCACAATGGGAAATCCTCTAGGCGGCGGCGGCGGCGAGGAGCGCGGCGGACACGGTCAAAAGCGGCTACAATTGCTGCTGCTGCGAGCGCGGCGACGGCAGCGACGGTGATGAGGCGGCGGCGGCGGCGGAGTATAGAGCGCGCGCGTGCGCACGTCCCGCGCTACGGGTGTCGCGAAACGTAAACAACTGCCGCTGCCGCGCCGCCCGGTGAGAGGAGGATGACCTGCTGTTGCCGTGGCCGCCGCAGCTGAGCAGCAGCAGCTCTCCTCTCTTCGCCGCCGTCCAACGATCGCTCCTACAATCGATTGTGCGTGGAGCAAGAACTACTTTCCCCACCTCGCCGCTCGCCTATCGATTACGTCTCCTCCATCTGTCTCTCTCATTCACTATCTTTCTCTCTCTATCACGGCCGCTCGCTATCTCGTATTATTGCGCCGTACGTAAACACCGCGCGTGCACACACTCTGACACACACACACACACACACACACACACACACACACACACACACACATACACAACTGATACACGACCTCATAATCGCTCACGTTGGGTCGTAGGCACATAATGTTATATACGTTACACATTATAACGTAATTATAATATTATTATTGAATGTCACGACGTTCGACGTTGTTTCGAAAATAAGTTTCCAGCGGCTTACCTCAGTGCCTTGTGCGCAACACTAATTTATTAGCTGGCTCATTAATAATTTACTCACCAAGAGTAACTGTAAATTTTAATCACTGACGCGGTACGGTGCTTCATTACACGAAATTCGCGCGCAAGGATGTATGTGTGTGTGTGTGTGTGTTCTCCCCCTCACGATACAGCAATAATTTGGTTAATGTTGTTTAACGATTTTTATCGGACACGGTTTTTATTTACTTTTTACTTGACTCCATCGGCTATCAAAGTCGAGTCGGCAATAATTATCATCCGAAATACACTTTTACTGCGCGTTTTCTAGTCCGCGAGTATAGGTAGGTATGTGCCTAAAAACCACGCCGTCACGACATTTTACGATTATTGTCCGTCGGCTCGCCTCCTGCACAGTGCCCACAATGTGCGCCGAGTGTGCTACAGTAATCCAGTGGTGAAATGTGCACCTTCATGAAAAAACGATGCGGGGGGCCGAGTCGTTTTTCTACTGTATTTTTCAACACCGAAACATTTTCTCGTTCATTATCATCGGCGTCTTCGAGTGAAAATTGGTTTCGTCCATTCCTGGTTGTAGGGAAAAATTAACGACGTGGTCAAATTTCACGACACTGCGCTTGTAATAAATCGATGTTAACGTTATTATACTCGTTGAGTTGAGCGTAAGATGGGTCACGTTTTCGTTGATTTCTCACGAAAAAAAATACCTAATATGTACATGCATGATATGCGTACATAGAGGTATACGTATACCCGGTATTCCTAATTTATACCAAACACGTACAGATATACTTACGTACCTACGTATTGTATACTATACATCTATACAACTGCACAGTGCGCACTATGCCACTACAAACTCAGAACGAGAGGAAACCGTTGAATCATATAAAAAAAACAACAACCTTACCTAACTCTCTATTATATATAATATACAGGCATATGTGTGCAGTGTGCACTTAATATAAATTATTCCACACTTAAACAGTCACGTCTGTCTACATACGAATGAACATCTGAGCAGCTCGCGATCGTGATGAGTATTATGATACGTAATGTAAATGTGTGAGTGTGTGTGTGTGTGTATGTATGTGTGTGCTTATAATATATTAATGCCTTATTATGCAACGCGTAAATTAATTGATTTATAATGTCAAAACTTGTATTGTAGTGTTTGATTTGCAATAAATATTATTGTAATCTTATGATATTATAATCTTATATTAGATAAACGCAATTTCGAGTGGCATTTTTGTGATACGGTTTTCACTGTTTGATTAGATCTATCATCTTTGTCGCATACGCCGCGAAAAAAACAGTTTAGTCCGGTTACAATTTTAAGTTTTTTTTTTCATTTCGCGTTTTTCCAAAAATGACAAAATATTATTAACGGGATACCGATAACTTTTTCTTATAATTCTAAATAATAACTATTATATTTTAATGTAAAATACACTCAATTTGAATTACATAATGATTTAGATAGATAAAAGTGTTTAACTTTCTATGCACTGTAGTAACTCATACGCGTTGGCATAGTTTATAATTAACTATAGCCCAAAGCATTCATATTTTGGATCACATTTCTTAGAGAAGAGGTGGTTGTAGAACTGAGTTTTTCGAAAAACAATTTTTTATTTCCTTAGTATACGGTTAAAAAATGCTTTGACTAAAATATTTCAATATAACTTATAGTTTTTTTTTCCTCAGTTAAAGGAAAAGATGGCATGTTTTTAAAAATGTATTATATCAACTGTATTTGAACCCTTCAAACTTCAGTTATGATGAACGTAAAATGTTAATTTTCGTATCGATTTACAGCTATTGGCATAGGCTTTAATGTATAATAAAAATAACTATAGTCATATTTTTCCCCCGTCTACTGCGATTAGTGTGCAACCCCATTTAGTTGTTCAAAGTATATTAAGAATATTGTACGGTCGACCAATAATACTTGTTGCGTTTGTGTTGTTTCGTTGTCATAAACACGTTCGTTCTGTTTTTTTTTTAGCTTTTGTTGACCATAGTCGCTAAAACAATATATAATAGTGGCTTAAATTGTAAACATTAATGCTTGTACTGCTTGTAACTGTAACATTAATTAACAGAATATGAATATTCGATTCAACAATTAATAAGCATCTAGCCTCGGCAAAAAAAATGTAGATCTTATACGGACCTTACCGGCGTTAACACGGTTTAACGAGAACTGGTTTTTTCGTCTAGGTAACTATATGGTATAGTAACTCACGGTCGTGTCATCTCAATGTTTTTTTTAACCAACTTCGTGCTATTGCCGTAAAGCTGAATGATAATAAGTTTATAAATTTAACACGAACTATTCTTTAATAATATAATAAGCAGATAAATATTAATGTCAAATATATGCACATAAAATATCATAGTTTGGAGTGTATATTAGTCTATATATTGTCTGATCTGACCAGAAATACTGCTATATTGACCACTTTATCCACCTGAGTATTCAATAATTAGGATGGTTCTAGTTAATTTCTATTTATGAATCAATTAATGGGTATCACTTCTATGCATGCGAAGCAAAATTGAAAACTTAGTCTTGGAAGTTATTTCTAAACTACAGTCGATAACAATATTTTAAAATAATATAATTTTATTGATTACACATATAGGTCGTTAAGCGCACGAGTCACTTAAAAAAGTAAGTAAACAATATTTTCAAGGTCGTCTTCGAGGGGCGTCATTTTAGTTTTTTTATAGTTAGTGCCAACATTTTTACAGGCCATTTAAGACCATTACCAGGTCACAACCATAAGGAGATAGAGTCAAGGAGGAGACATACTTCGTCTGCAGAATTTCAAAAAATGTGGTATATTTTAATAATTTATGTATAATAATTTCTATATAAAAATGTATTAAAAATAATGTTACTAATATCTGCCGTATGAAAATATCACCGATGTTACTTACCATTTTTGTTTTATAGCGGAACCCCAACAGGGACCGTTAGGGGCACTTGTCCCGGTTCCCAAATTTTGGGGGCCCCAAAAATTATAATACGTTATCGATTTCTAAATAGTATAAAAGAAATCTGGTTGGTATTAAAAATTTAAAAAATCATGATAATTGTCAAGTATATGAGAATAGTCAACTTTCAATATCATATAACACATATATATATATATAATATATATATTAGTATAGGTAATCATTACCTGTATAGTATTTACATAGCATTAGTCGTTATTAGAGTATAAAATACCAAGTTGTATTGTATTTTACTTAATAACTATACCATAAATTTTTGTAAACATATCGTTGTTTATTTAATTATCTAGTGACAAATAAGTGTTTTTCATTGATTGTGATTTGTGATAGGGAGAATGTTAAAGGCTCGAAGAAAAAAAAGCTTATCTCTCTCATTCGTTTATTCAAGCATTTATGATACATAATTTTAATTAATTTCTCAACTATTATGCATTATTTACCATTTTTGTTTTTAATAAAAGTTTATCAACCGCTATATTCTATTTCAATTATTTCTTATTTACCTAAGTTCACTAAAATCATCAGTCAAATCAAACTATAGACATTCATCAATTTCAACAGAATATTATGCTTTTAAAGCATTTATTGAATAAATTTAATAAATAAGAACAAAAACTATGAGAAAAATAACTTCATATCTATTATTTAATACATGATGAGTACTGCTGACTAATGTACTTACCTATTAGTACAATTTTCGCAAGCTATAAGTAAAGTATTTAACAACCGAATTATCGCATACATTTTTTGTAATGTTATAAAAAATTTAATTTTCTTCGTATAAATTATTATAGTAAGTGATTTTTGTACACGATTAACGTCTTTGAACATAATTTTTTTACCTATATACATACTAAAAATAAAAAGATGAAACTATTATGATAAAATAATATGGTAGTTTGAGTGACAACATTGTACATAGTACAAAGAATGTTCAAATATAATAATAATAATAACATGTAAGAAAGTATACATATTGGGGAGTTTTCACTAATAACAACGTAAAGTGTAAACGGAATAATCTTTAAAGGTGTGTACGCGTTCAATCGCTAGATATCATTTTTATTTGAGTACCTATAATATACGAGGCGCTTGCCGTGCACGGTTACATATTGGAACAACACAGTATTTCATACTTATATAATATAATTATTCACCCGTGTAAAGTAATATATTGTTTCTTTAGGAACCGATATATATATTTGCGTGTGTGTGTGTGTGTGTGTGTGTGTGTGTGTGTGTGTGTGTGTGTGTGTGTGTGTGTGTGTGTGTGTGTGTGTGTGTGTGTGTGTGTGTGTGTGTGTGTGTGTGTGTGTGTGTGTGTGTGTGTGTGTGTGTGTGTGTGTGTGTGTGTGTGTGTGTGTGTGGATGTAGGTGTATAATATAAACAATACAATCCGATTTAAACAGTAGTTTTTAATGCTCAAAATTCCATGAATACGTTATAATATATAATGTATACAATTAACCCTCTATTGATACAATGTATATTAAAAATCACTAATGGTGGTCCATGCTTCTGCACGCTGGCAATTTAATTTTTCCATTATTATTAACATGTATACTATAATAAGTTAACACATAGGTATAGAGGTGTCGATGAATCTTAAAACACAAATAAACAGAAGAGAGAGTTTTAGTAAAAGCTACAACCCAGGAAAAAAATTTATTCAATTGTTAAAACAGTAATTGTCTAGACTTAAGAAAATATTGTCATAAAATAAAATATGCTTAACTTATATGTATTTATAAATAATAGCAAATTGGAATTTATCATTATATTTTTCCATACATTTTTGTATTAAAAAAAAAAATATATATATATATATATATATATATACTTACAAGTTTCATTAAATGTATTTTAAAATTTTCCTTAATTAAAATATTGAAATTTTTTACATTTTGTCAATTGAATATCTTGTGAAAATGAATGATTAAAAAACTTGTTGCTCAACTAATTAGACACAAAAGTAACAGGTACTTGGTACCTATAACGTCGGATGGAACCTAAAAATGCTATCCAGAACCCACGGTTAATCTACATTAATTTACATAGATTATAGTATCACTGCACCAACTCGTAGATAATATTAATGTTAGGCACCCATACAAATGACATCCTGAAACACTACAATCGAATTTGCTCGTTGGATTTTAATTAGTGGGGAAGTTCTCAAGTGTGTATTTATGATGTTTGTACATTGTACATAATGTGCATAGCTAAATGGTTTTTATAAGTTCAATGTAACCTTATCCATTAATCAATCGGAGTTTTAAACATATATTATTTTCACACGCTTATGGACCAACGTTTATAAATTTATAAAATATTATCTATAGATAAATTATAGGTATAACACATAATCTACCGTAAATTACTATTATTTATATTTAAAGTGATGAACATTAATGTAGGATGTAAGTAGTGGCATGTCTAGGATTAATTTCACGGGTTTTTTTTTTTAATAATTATAGATTTTTCTTAAAAGTACTACATACTCTCAAAATGTTGACATTACAATTCATATATTTAACGAATACATATAATACCATATAAACTATGTATACTAAATACTTATATTAAACTTGATTGATTGTACATACAGTGTGACATAGTTCTACATTAGAAAAGAAATAATTTTATTTATTTATCAACAATTAACGGGCTCTGTCCTTTGAATAAAAATAGATACAAACATTTTGGATGCAGTAATAATATACTTGATTAATGAAAATATTATTCTGAAATTAATTATCATAGAAAATATAATTAATAATAGCTATTTCGAACAGTAACTAGTAAGTACCCAGTAATAAGTAGTGCAAAATAAGTCAAAAGGTATTGGAAATCAGCAATAGTTTTCAATTCATACTCCATATCAAACATTTTGATAAAGCATAGCAAAAATCGTTATAAATTAATATGAAAGCTGTTAAAGATGCGTCAAGGTCTATGGTCTTTTGTGATAGTGTTTATGTTTATCGTATTACCACGGAAGCATGACAAATTCATTCAAAAACTTCTACAGTAAAAAAATATGCGTATGCTAGGTAATACTTATTTGTTAATTAGGAGGTATAATAACAAAATTTGATCTCATTATTATTGTCATCAAATATCTAATCTAAATAATTTTAACTATGTAGGCCAGTGAATATTCCAAAATCAATTTTAGGGACACTCGAATATAAAAAAAGGCATAAAACGAAAGTGTTTTAACACCAAGATCGCTCTTATAAGTATGCCAATGAATGTAAGAGTACATACAATACTTACAACAGTTACAACACATATTATCTACTTTACTATTAATTGTCATTTGCTACCCGTCCGATTTAATATTGTTAATAATTTTCAATTTGATTTAATAGTTTTTGAAGTAACATCAAATAAGAAACCTATGTACTTACGTATAAGTTCTATGAATATCATGAAACTTTCGTTGGTATTTTTCATTTAGTAACGCGTTTTATAAATTCAACATAATCCAATAACGTCAAGACGTCAAGACGTCTGACCCATGGACTTTAATTTTCGTTGTCAATTACACTTAATAATGTTGTATTGATATAAAATAGCAAGTAGCCTATATATGACTATAACACTATAGTAGGTTTTTTGTTTGTTTTTAATTTGTTGCATAAAACAATAATAATAATTCGACTTCGACAGTTAGTTACAGTTATAAATCGGTTGTTTATAAAATTAAAAACAATTGTACGTAATACAGATATTTCTTATATAGCTACGCTGATACATACATATGAAAAATTACCTGTGCATGAGTCATCATTAAATAATCGACATTAATAAAACAAAGCATAAAAAAGAAAAAAAACGAATAATAGAAAACTCAAAAACAGCAACCACATTAGTATTTAATTGTTATAAATTTTACAAGTGGGTAATCTTCAATAATAAAAATAATATATGGTCAAACAAGATACGAATCTCCATACGACTTAATTATTATTATTATTTTTTTATTACGATTGTTAATTGAAATAGTGAATTTCTAATGTTTGATTTTGTGCAAGGCTCTTGCACTCTTGCTTCTCCACAGTTTAAGAAAATTAAACTTATCAATTTTAGCCGAAGGCCTCAGACAAAAAGCAATAATCACACAGACACCAAATTAAAAGCCATGCATCGATTGAAGACGAAAAATAAATTAAGAATACTGATATTTATAGCGTTGATACAATTTATAAATAAAACAAAAAATAATATAAAAATATTTCTGCAGATTATAAAAAAGTCTTAAAATAAGCTCATGATTGTTCGCTGTATATAACGAAATAGTATTATTTTCAACAAATAATTATCATAGTTACAATTTAAAATAAATACCAATAATAGTGAATACTTAATAATAATTTAATACACAATTCTATGATATGTAGGTACTTATGTACGTCGTATAATTCTAAATTGTATTTTATTCGTGTTTTTATGTTCAGAATTTTGTGTTTGAGTTATTTTACATTTAGTTATCTTTTTGTCACTATAATGGCATTCGATATCTTGTTTTCACGATTTTGAATCGCTCCAATGCCACCTTTTTATCACAGGCATACACGTATAATTCACAGAGTATATATTAATAATTATTAATTATAATAGGATCGCAAGAAGCGCTTATATAAAAGAATTCAAGGAGAAGTGGTAACTATTGATGACAAAATTAAAATCAGTTTTTGCCTTCGTTTTTTTAGTTAAACTCTAAATTATTCGCTAACAGCTATTGTACATTAAAAAAAAAAAAAAAAAAAAAAAAAAAAACAGCGCATGGTAAAACCAATGCATTTTTTCTCTGCAAACATTAAGAACACAAAAACATATTAAATATCAAAAATATATAGTACGAGATACATTGATACACATACGCCAATGTGTAATACATTTATTATAAAGCATTCAAAATGAATAGTCTTACCAGTGTAAAATTGTAGATAAATATATAATAAATATTCATGAAATCATGATAATGGAATTTGATCAAAAAGAAAAAAAATTAAATTTAATTAAAATTTTTCACATCGAACTATTTCATTGGAATATCAATGATATTATTGTTATCTAACTTATTTGTGAAATGTGATTCTATAGTTTAAACAACCAAAGAATTTAGTCATTCGTCAATAATTCTTGATATCGAATACGACACTCAAAGATTGAGAAAAAAAATCTCTCGGCTAAACAGTAAGAAATTTAACAGAAAAAAAAATTCTGAGCGCGATTTCTACAAATTAGTACAAATCTTGATAATATTGTAGAGAACCTTACACCAAAATACTTTTATATACTTTGGTACTATCAATGCATGTTTTGTGATAAATTATAGTTAAAATAATATTTTAATAATAATAGATATATGTTTTATTTAACAGACAAATACCATACATTAAAATAGTCTCAAAAATATATCGCCATAAAATTGTACCGAGCACTCAAGCTCTCCTTGACCCCCGAAATATATCTCTGTCTTTTAACCCGGTCTTTATTTTCGAGCACTTTAAAGTACTTCCGTAATATGGATTCTAAATATACCTTTAATCGCAAATTTACCTAATCCAAAATAAATTGTACATAATTTACTACGAAGTCACTAAATTTTACTGAAGTGTTTCCATGAATATACTTTGTCGTGTCATATGGTTCAATATTATGAGACCCATTGAATTATTTAATGTTGTGCCACATGCATATATGATATTTATCCATTCACAATGTGCGTACATCATTGTTGAAGGAATTGTTTTTATGATTTTCTACAGTAAATACATCAAGGGAAATAGATTTCACAATAACAATCCACATGCCATTAGAATTTCCGTCTGGGCCTTGCATTAATTTTACCTCGCTCAACCCAATAATTCGAATGGACAAAATCGAGTTTCAACAATTGACTCGCTCAAGCAGTTCAGAGGTTTGAAACGTCGTCGTAAATATAATTCGTCGGCAAATTGATAAAACGTGTTTCGCTCTTGGTTTGACTATTAGAATAGTTTTTTTTTCAAATGACATTTGTTAACCTAAATCAGACTAATGAAAGTCATACACGCGAAGACAGAGATGACCGACCAATGTTGTATAGTCACTACTTTAGTTTGTCTGTCATTTATAAACGATTTCATGACTCTGCTACAAAAAAAAAAAACCTAAATAATAACGAGACTGTGAAAAAAGCAAATAATATTCAATACCAGTATAGTGTGATAACAAAGAACCTTCATGTATTGTCATTGTCGAGAAATTGAAATTATTTACCGATTTTATAATTAAAACATCATATTTCTATGATAATAACGTAGCGAATAAAAAAAAATATCTATAAATTACAAATGGATAAAAAAATGTGCAATAAACATAACTAATTACACGTTTTATAAAATATCTGATTTATAAAGAATTTTTTTGGATTTTCTACCTTGACTTCTTATCCTATCGATGTATTTTAATACGTTTTCATATCACAATTGGTTATGAATTATTATTTAAGTGCATTCTTACTTGGTAAATATTTAGCAAAAAAAAAAAAAAAACTTTAAAATGTGTTTGTTAAATTAAAGATAATGCGAATTCTGTAAAATTAATTAAATTTACTCTTTGATGTTACCGACCATAATAAATTGATGTCAACAAATGTAAGCAAACACATGCACGTATATAAACTAATTATTGTTATATTTTTTACATTATTTAGTGTACATATTATTATGTACATATAAGATTGCTGTTTTGTTCTCACTAATGATCATTACGCATACGTTAAACAAATAGGTATATTATGTTTATTTTAGTCAGCTATAGAAATAAAAACTAAAAAAACATCGAGCAACAGTCAGTTTTGTACATATTAAATTCTGTCCAAAATAAAATATATAAATCTTGGTATTTTTTTTCAACAATTTGAAAAATGAATGCAATATGCATTTAAAATGAATTAATTGATAAGTAAAAGCTAAAAGAATATTTAAAATAAAATTAATACGTAAGGATTAAACGAAATATAAAATATATTTATGTCGAGCTTGGCGTATTAAAATCAGATTAAAATAAAAACATGAAATTTCATAGTATACATATATGTAAATCTATGAGTTTTTGATACATTTAAATATGCATATTATAAGTACCCGGACAATCAAGTAGTTTTTAATATTGTTAAAAAAAGGACGTACTTTGTACCATGAGGTATTCTTCGTTCCCCGGACAAGATAATGAGCATGGGTGTATTGAATTTTCAAGAAAAGATAGATCATTTTTTCGTTTAAACGATTCTAAGCAAAACTTCAGTATTACAATATACAGTTTAAGTATTTTTTTTTCATTAAACCTGTTTAAAGTTATCTTGTTTGATAAAAAATAATTTTTTTTACCAAAAGTTTCAATATATGTTTTTTCTGTATCCAAAGATTCATATCGATTAGATACTTCAATCATTTTTATTTTTTATACACATTTTAAAGTTCAAAATTGAATTAGAAACAATCTATTCCGTAAATATAGCACATTAATTTACTTAAACGTACATAAAAAAAAACTTGGTTCACAATATTCGAAATTTTTTCAATATTGTAAGTTTCCGTTAGTTTCGTATTTGAGTAAAGTCATGTTAAATTTTTAAACCTATTTTTCCAATATTAAAAATGTTGATACAGATAACTTTAAAAGATGGGATGTTTACAAAGTTCTATTATAAGCCCAAAAGTGGTCAATTTTTTTGAAACTTTTTTGTAACAATATGCAATTAATATACAATTAAAACTTCAAGTTTCTAGCAATAATTTTTTACTCGATTTTCCGGTATTTTTTCCTCGCGTCTGGAAAAACAATTAGGAGAAAATAAAACTAAAGTACCATTTACAAGCAATTTTCTATCTGTAAAGTTGCTGGGTGAAACTTTTGGATAAAGTTAAGTGTATCAAAAAGTGTCTCAAAGAAAAAAAAATAAAGCGATAAAAAAACATCATTTTAAAATCAATAGCTTCTCCGCTTCACTCAGAATCTTAAAAAAGAGTTTGTATGTTTTACATCAAACGTTGTTTATCTTTTCTGTTTGATTTTTACGTTGCACTTGAAAAAGGGTACAAAAGCGATGTATGCAAAAAAAAAAAAAAGGAAGAACAATTTTAGAAAACAATAATGTATAAAATATTCAATACGTTTCCATTTTTGCAGACCTATATACACACGGCGACATTTTAGGTATTTCACCAACACGACTAAAAAGTATTTTATTTAAACGTCTCGCGGAACGTGGGAGTAGTCAATTTTAATTCGGGTATTTATTTCTATCAAATGTTTAATTAAACTCGGCGTCGGTATAATAATTTTCGTATAATGACAAATGTATAATGAGACAAATGACGTTTAACAATTCGTTACAATAATGATAAAAACGTTACTATTTACTATGTGTAGGTATTGTTTCAACCGTTTTATGCGATTTCGTAACGACTTATCTATGTACATAACACAATATTAGTTATGAAATTAAAAAAAAACCACTCAATAACATATTATACGATTACTAAAAAAACGACGTCACTAAAACGATAATATTAATACGATTTAAGTTCGAGTCGAAGTATAATAATTATTGTGTTGGCTTCGTGAAATGCTAAACATAAATGTATTATCACGTACGCATAAAACGATACAAAGTAGGCAAAGCCCGTCCATTATATTCCCATTAGTAGAAACCTCTCAATATCGGACTTATATATATATATATATATATATATATATATATATCTATATAGATATATATATATATATATATATATATATATATATATATATATACTCCGTGGCGAGAGATAAGAGATAGGTAACTCTTATTCCCCTTGCACTTAATTCACAATAAAATATTAATGGATAATATGCAGAAGTACTTCACCCTAGATCCCCACCCTGTCTATCACAATGTCACATATACTCAGAGCGGATAATAGTGTTTGAATTTTCAAAACGATACAACTTTGATAACTTGAATTTTAATAAATTATTAACATTAAAATTATACAATAGATACATTTAAGTTCAATGTAAGTAAATGTTATGAAAGAAAATACTTTTGAGAGGGTTACGAAAAAGTATAACGGCAGAATAAAATGCCATACATCTTTTTTTAGATTTTGAGTGATTTTTTAAAATTGTATTTCAAAAACTTTCAATCTGTATTCAATCTATATTCAAAAATGTAAAAAAATAACAATATCAGAATAGCGTTATGAAAGATTATCTTTTTAATATAAATAAATAAATAATTTAATGTGAATTATAAGGTAGTTGTGATTTCAGGATTTATTTATTTATCTATTTGGATTTTGCAAAGCTGAAATAAAACGGCCTGGCTCGATAACAATTTTTGGTTAGAATTGCTGAACAACTTCTTTTTTCACATCTATGCGCAATGGCCAATGAGTTGTTTATTATACGTATACTCAGGGTTTGCAGAGGCTATGTATGAGACAGAAAGCAACGAGACCGAAAGTTTTGAGACGGATAAGCGTTTCCTCGTATTTACTTACTATAATATTATATCAGCGACGTTTTTTTAACTAATAAACCTCCAAGTATCCTTTTTACACCGTCGTCCGATGACAACATTGTTTTCACGCGCGCGAAACACACAAATAGATAATATTATAATAGGTAGGCAATATTGTGTTATTTCAACGTCGCAGTATTATCGTTGACAAATGTGTCGATAACCATTGTCGTGTGCACACTGCACACGTAGGCGTATCAATCGTACGTGCTCGCGTGTGTTGCCCATATTATCGCGCGTCGCGGGTTTGGCACCGCGCGGGTCCGTGGCTTTATAGGTACCCCGGGGTCGTGTCGTCGTCGTCGTCGTCGTCACCCGGGTGAGCATCCGCCGCCACGACAATGACCTTGGGTTTTGTACGAGGTGTGTAGAACTTACGTGTCGTTTTTAGGTTCGGCGGACCCGTCGTCGCCCGTCGGTCGTGACGTCTATCGCGATCGAGCGTATCGGCGGGCCAGACGTGAACGAGCGAAATGATATAAATGGGGAGGAAGGGGGGGGAATATAAGAACTTATTGTGTCATTGTTATAAATTACCGTTGGAGACTTGAAGTCGACGCAAGTCGCACGATGTCATAATAATATATCATCGCCGCGGTGGCGTCGAAGATCCCGTGTGATATTTAATTCATTAATCAATCGATTTTTTATTCCACACAGTACTACGATGATTGGCAACCCTTTGGAACTTGCGGGTCACATTCGTAAGTCGATACAAGTTCACGGGCAGGGTAAAAGTAAAATCACGCACAAGGTTCAACGCACCTATTTCATTTGTCGCAGTAAAAAAAAAAAAGAATAGAATAAACGCTTCATTTATGATTCAATAACCGTGAAAGAGGACTAATAAAGGTACGTCTACCTAAGAGTTACGTTTTAGAGCAGGTCGTAAGCGGAATAAAATATAAATAGGCATTCGTGGACTGTTGCGAGCAAACAATAATTACATTCATTCAGGCGCAAATCAGTTCAGTTCGCCGAATGGACTTCAGCCCCGACATTATGAAACATATTACTCAGAAAACAAATCCGTGAGGTGTAAAACCTCACACTTGCCAGCTGCTGTCAGGGATAATGTTTAACTAAGATGATTCTTTTTTTATATTATTATTCGAGGTTTTTTTTCTTATTGCAGTAATTAATTTTCTGCGAACCACTATGAAAACACCATATGCTATCATACATACAGCCGTAACCAATTCAAATCATTCATATTTGGTTACGAGTTTTTTTAAAAATATTTTGTATGTTCTATAAAAGAAAATTCGAATAAAATAATAACTCCAATCAAATATCAAAGTTTTGCTGAGTTTTTAATATAATAAATACAAATAAATTAGGGGACGGGCTGATTATGATTTTGAGAGGGTTAAGCTGTTAGACACATATGATTACATTATAGGTTAGTCACCACTGCAGGTTCGTACGTATAGCAGCCCGCGAATTTCCGTAATGGACAAGGAGACGAGGCGGAAGAGGACTGAATGGTGTACGACTAATTTCCTCCGGGGCCACGACGGCTCGTATGAATACCTCACTGGCCAGAGAGAGAAGTCACGGGTTATTTTAATTTTATTTGTGTGTGCAAGCCGGCATTCGACGATTAATCTCGCACGGAAATATCTTGACGAGCGCGTCGATTCGATTATTATTTATAAATTATGTTTTATCGTTTTGATAAAAACAATATTGACATATTGTCGATTTTAATAATCGTATTGGCTCCAAATAATATTTTGTTATTGCAGTGTTTCAACTTTTAATTATTGTTAAACGCATAGGATTGCGTCCTTCATAAAATTAAACAACATACATTTCTGGACGTCAGACCGATGGCATGTATAACAGTGGGTCAAGAAAACATTTTATACTGCCAAAATTATTAAAAAGAAATTCTTTTAAAATTTTATTGTACGATTTGCAATACAAATGTTTTTTTATTAGATAAACCATCGTCTGAATTCAAATTAATTAAGCACCGGATGAATTATAATTAATAATATATTAAATTCTGGCAAAAAAATTACATTAATATATTTTTTTAGGACTAATAGTTTTAATTTTTTTCATAATAAATTATACAGTTAACGAGTATTTTTTTTTTTACATTTTTAATGATTTTAACATCATTATTTCAATTAAATTTGTTTTTAAGACACCTTATATACACTAACAATAGTATGTACATTGTTTTGTATATAGCACTATTATTACAATTTTTGTGAGATAGTAATCAATTAAAATTTAAAACCTTAGACACCTTATTAACGTTGCATTAACTATGCCAATGAAGGAATACAAAATATTCACTCTATATAGCAACCCATAAATCTCAATAAACGAAAACGAATCCGATATAGTTTTTTAAAAATAATTAAATCGTAGTTCAAATGATCAACACAACAATACATACATCACAAACCTGTATCATAAATAACCGTAATATGATTTGAAATCAGTTTTCAGAGAAATGCAATACATTACATTTAATTCATAATGGTTTGTTCTAAATAGGATTACAGTTGTTTTTTCATAACATCATTTACTTTTAGTATATTGTAACTTGTAAGTATATCTTAGAGTAAAAAATAAATAAAATAATCACACATAGTTGATGGCGTCATAATATATTGTCGTTATAATAACTTCAAATGTTGATGTGCAAATTGACACAGTGTTTTTCAATCGGAATTATACGAAAATAATTTTGGTCATTAATACTAGAAATACCATTATGAAACTGACCCACTGCGGACAATCGCGAGAATAATACATCGTAATGTAATAAAAACAATCGATTGATTGTCAACGAGATGCGGATCGATGAAAACAAAATACATGAAGATAGACGAGTGTACGATAAAATATAATATTATGAACGCGCCTGTATTAATGCAGTTATGACTATTTTTGGGGTTTTTCGCACGGTGCAGCACGCGCTCCGATCGGATCTCGAAAACCTGGCAACGGGGCCAACGAAATTTCGACTTTTACATATTTATTTTTGATTTTTATCGGTCGTCCGCACGGTACACGGTGCCAGATTTCGTAATCCTAGCACGCGCGCGCGTTCGGGTTCGACGACGAAAATAATCGCCGGCCGAGCGGTTCGAGGCGATTAATCTCACGTCAGAGTACGTTCAAACCGCGGCCGCGAATTCCGCTATTTTTATGCGTTAGATTTCCCCTGCGGGACAAAATATTATGATCCACAAAGGTCGACCCGTTTGCGGGCGAATATACGAAGTCGGCATTATATTATACTTAAACTAATCTATGGCAGTCGGTTTCTAACGGCGGATCCGCTCGGTAAACCGTACGACGACCCCCGCAGGAGCGTCGGCGTAGGCGAAACAAACTGCATACGCGCGCGTAAGGCGGTTCCTCTCGTAATGGGTAGTTGTGATGATGATATTGGCTTTTGGAAATCATTGTTTAGAAAAAAAAAGACTGAAAACATTGGAAGTGGGAGTTCACCATTTTTCCTTTCGATTCTTAGACAAAATAATGCTGACGGAAGTGTGTTAAATCGACGAAGAAATGGTATATAATTTCTTTTGTAGAACGATTCAAAGAAAAGCTTTAGTATAATAAATAACTATTTACGTAGGTAATATTTCACCCTTTGTAAAGTTAAATCATCGATAGGGTTCTTTATTAGGTTAGCAATTGCAATCATAATTTTATAAGATTCTGAATTCTAAATCTGCAGGACGTTTTTTTTTTTTTTTTTTTTTTACCAATACATGAATACACGGAGAATTTACTTGGCCATTTTAGTATCTATCGTTGGAAAAATATGTCAAAAAGGTTACGTTCGATTTTCTGTTTAATCTTGTCTACGTACCTACTTACGTGTTAAAACGTGCAATAAAATTTTTACCTTTTTTACTTAATGATTCGGCAAAAATAATCTTGGAAAACTTTTGAAGAACAGAGACAAATAATTCTAATCTTAAATTATTTGAAGACAATTTAGAAGTTTTACCAAAAATAAGTCACATAAAGCCATCAAAAAAAAAAGATGTAGCTAGTTTATTAAAATACTTTTGTATACCTGAAGATGCAAAACAATTTTATGATGATGTGATGCAAGAAACCACTGACAATATTGTTCTCGATGATGAAAACCCTGAGGGCGCAGCTTATTATGATGAAGATGAATGTTAACAAATTTGTATTGTATTTATAATAAGTAATAATATTCAAGTTAGTAGAGTATTTATTTGAATAATAAAAACATTGAAGGTTAGTTAACATTGCATTAACCTAATTTTATTATATAAATATTTTTTTTTTTTTTTTTTTAGAAAAGTAATGACATTTTATTTTTAATTATATTTTTCAATCTTATAAAAAAGTTTTAAATCTTTGTTAATAAAATAAAAATGTATTTGTTTAAAGTTCAATATAAAATATTGTAATATCAGAATAAATTTATATTTTTTTTTCCTAACAATAAAATGTTTTATTTTTCAAAACGGTATATTTCTGGAAAAAGTATGTTTTGATAAAAAGTCTATAATTTTCTGCAAAATTTCCTATTTCCTACTATCTTTTTCTCTTAGAGTACTATTTCCTAAAATAGTCCCTTTTGAACAAAATCCAAAAATAAAAAGAGGAAAAAATTGATGAAAAATTAATAAACCTTAAATTTTTATTGTGCCAATCAGTTTAATTGCATTTTTTCTATATATTAAGTGTAATATTCGGTTATTATATAATTTCTATGGATCTTGAACAAAAAAATGTGTTTCCTGAACAATTTTATTTTTAGCAATAGTGAGTTTTGGAAAAGAACCCCTCAATTACTCCGTCAATGTACCGACTTAATGACATTTCTGAAGTATAAGTACCTGAAAAGTCGTACCGAACAAAAGAAAAAAAAATCATTATACATGTATCATATATTATCATTGTACATATAAAATTGATAGATCTTTAGCTTCACTCGAAATCAAAAAAGAACACACTAATTGATTAGTATGCATAGTTAATAAAAAAATATTTTAATAAATACATTTCCTTGCTATATATATTTTTTAATATTGATGATAATTTAAAACCGAAAGCATACGTAAGTATAGGTATATTCATTACTATGTACCTTTTAGGTATATTTACGATTCGTATTGATATTATAAAAATATAAAATAATATATAAATCACTACTAAAAAAATAAAAAAAATCTGACGAATTCGCATATAATAAAAAACATATGACTATATTATTAAATTATGTTTGAATATCGGTGTTTTAAAAACTCTTAGTCTTCCGTAGATACGTCTGTGAATTAAATAGCTTATTACTAATGTTGGCGAAAAATAAAAAAATAAAAACGAGTGCTTTAGATTTTAAATGTATTGATCGCAATCATCTGGGACAATAGGCCGTCGAAAAGTAGAACAAAAAACATAGTTTTGACCTAAATATCAGACAAAAAAAAGTACGTATTGTCACTATGATTATATAGTCAAAAGTGCGTACCAAAATAACGTAAATATGAAATAACGATTAAAATGTAGTGGAATGTTTTTAAGAACTAAAATCAAAAGGTAAAGTGATCACAGAAAATCATTCGAGTGTTTATATTAAAATAACATACTCGTAGATCGTAATATGCATTTATGTTCGATGATTGATGGATAATAATAGTTAGTAGAAGTCCGTCATCCGTCGCTACGACCCTCGGTCAAATTATTGGCGGTGGCCGTATATTTTTGTAAAACACGTCATACATTTTTAAAATATACTTTAAAAAATCTAAATTAAACACACTTCATAAAAATGTTGATGACCATTTTACCCGTGATCACCGATTACCACTTTTCGGGCCGGAGCGCCGAATGAAACTTCAATAGTGACGTCGCACGCATAATTTACGGTTAAATAATAAATTCACAGATTTGTAAGTGGACTGTTAGAATTCAAATGCACTTTGTATAAATTTAATTCTAATTCATTGGTAAAATACATAAACACTTTCGAAGTTCGAAACACCGGTTACATGGTTGATTACCACTATCATTGATCTAACGAATGGTCGAAAGTGGTATAATATTATTTGTGATATGGTCGACCATGGTATTCACATGTTTTAAAATTATAAGTCGACCATTCACCATTTCCCCAGTGATTGCTATTGATAACGTTATCGTGATCTCAATAGGAAAGACTTACGTTTTGTATGTTTTATCTTAGATCAAAAATCAAAATTATTTCCTATTTCGTGTACTAACTGTTGTTCGACACATTTTTATTGTTCAAAGTATACAGTACATTTTTAATTTTATACCTATAGTGTTTAAATAATACTTATTTTATAAAAAATTAAGCGGGTCCAAATGTTTTCAAGTTACCTTTAGTTGTTGTTTTTTTTTTTTTTTAATTATACTGTTGGTGTGTGTAGTTATACAATTTTAAGTATTTTAAATGTATTATTGGAAGTGTTAATTAAAATTTTTGATTTTAGGTTAGTATGGCTGAAGAATGTTCTGTTCTTCAGGAGGAAGAAAGAGAAGCATTACTTTCTATTTATGATGGCGATGAATCATTTAAGCAAGTATCACCTACTGTTTACCAATATAAGGTAAGTTAAGAAGTATATTTTTAATATTCTAATAGATTGTGTCTTTGTATACCTACCGACATAAATTTGTATACTATTTAGTATTTTATATTGGCAGTATGTAAAATTAATTTTCTCATATATTGTTCAAAATTTAAACTATTTTCTTCAAATAGCCTGTCTTCATTAAACATTATTCGGAAAAATAAAAAAAACTTGAATTATGTATTTTAAATTAACACCCACTTTTAACTTCAATTGATAGACATTTTTTACTTAAAGTTTCATAGTTGATATCAACATTTATATTGACTTGATACATTTGTATATAACATATGTTTTCAAGCACATATGTTAATATTTTATTTGTACATTAAAAATTAAAATAAGTCTTTTCTTAGCATGAAGTCTGAAGAAATTAAGAGATCCATTATTATGACTAATGAGTTATGAAAAAGCAAAGCATATTCAGAATAATTTTAAAATTTTAAAACAAATTTTTGCAGGAAGGCAATATAAGATATAAACATTGGTTGATTTAAATTGTTATGTTTAATTTTTTTTCAGTATGGAGAAGATAGCGATAATAAATCATTTCTCTTAGAAGTTGAGTGGCATAGTAATTACCCAGCAGAAGCACCAAAAATTAATTTAGATACATTCTACAATAAACATCTGTTAGTATAAATTTTATTTTAATAAAATTTTTCGCTTTTTTGCATTTAAAAATTATTTCAATATTAAATAAATGATTAAAAATAATACTAGAATTGACAATAATCAGGATTATTGTATTATTAAATTTGTTCAGTGAATTTTATGATTCACAACTATATTATACACCATAATAGTTGGCAACTAAAAATTTATAGGACAAAAAATAATAAAATTTGGTGATTTTTCTAGTTAAACTATATATATATATTATACCAAAGGGAACTAAAGTGGTTATTATTATTATGAGATAATTCATACAATATTCACATTTGTTTAAATGAACACCGAATTATATCTTATAAAGTATCAATTTTAAAATTTACTTTTTTCATTAGTAATATGTGATGGTGGTATTCACTCATTATCTACATAAAGAAAAATAATTTTTGCATGGTAGTTTGTAAGTCGCTTGTTTTAAAATTATTTATATTAAATGAGATAGACACTTTTAAATAATGTAAACATAAATTATTTGCATGTATGAAATTAAAAAATCTGACTTCTACACTTTTTAGATAGTTTCCTTTTTCTAGTAATAATAAAAAAATGAAAATTGTGTAAATCATTCAGTAGATTTTGGAAAGTGTCAAGAGTATTTTTTTTTTTTTTTTTTTTTTTTTTTTGTTATAATCTATATTTGTTTATTTTTATGAAAAGAAATAGTTCTTGGATTTAACCAAACAATTAATATAAAATTATTTTTGTATATTTAATTAAATTATTATTAATTAAAATTTAAAAAAGTTTCTTAAAATTAAGAATTATCCTTATAATGTGTGAATAGCATTGACAATTATGAAACTTAATAGAAAAAAAAGAACCCGAATTATTTCTCTAGAAACAACCTAATACCATATATTTAAAAGTATTAATATAGAATAAACATTTTAGAGTCAGTTCAGTTAAACAAAATATCAGAGAAAAAGTTTCAAAAGAAGCTGATCATTATTTGGGAGAATCTATGACATTTACTCTTTTTGAGTTTCTTAAAGATTTTGCTGAAGATCTTGTTGCTGATCAACCAGAAAAAGGAATCGTTGAAAGTATAACTAAACTTGTGCGTATTTTTATTTATTATTTTTTATAACTATTTAAATTTAAAAATTTATAATTTCCTCATTATAATTTATAATTTAGTCCATTGAAAATGAAGAAGAAACAACAAAAAAGACAGCAAAGAAAGAAACTATGAGCAAATCTCAAAAGAGAAAACAATGGGATCGTTTAGATTCTAAAGGAGAAAAACCTCGAGGGTATGATTGGATAGATGTCGTTAAACATTTATCTCAAACTGGATCATCCAAGGTAGAAATATCAACATAATTAAAATTAAGAACACTGTGATATGCGTTATTACTTTTTTTTTGCAAAAAATATATTTTTATTGACCATAACATTATTTAATGTTATTTATACTGAATGTTCTTGATTTATTTTTGACACCCACCCTGTTACCAGGAAGCTCTCCATTCATCAACTACTAGATGATGACTTGTACAGCTCCAATCTAACACAAAACATATTGTTTAATTTTATGAAATTTTTTCATATTTTAATCAAATTGTTTGTTATTACCAGACATTTTCGCATGTAGAAGAAATTTGTCAAAGTTTTTATTGACAAAATCGCATGACAATTGAACATATTCTGAATGTGTGCAACAAAATTGAGAGTTGTTGGATGTATATTTCATCTAAATAAAATTATTAACATTCCTTAATATATTATTATCATTGTGTCAATCAACTACAATTTATACAAGTGTAGGTATTTTATAACCATAAACGAGAGACTAAAATTATCAATTGTTTAAATGAAACACAAATATAAATAATGCAAACATAAACGTGAGTCATGTTTGCATTATAATATTGTTTCCTTAATATATTATTACATGCTAATATAATTATTTTAATGAATATACTTACAGACCGAAGAGAATTGAGTTTAATCAATGAAAATGTATTCTTGGGAGAAATTAAATGACCTAGTATGTTAGCATGAAAATATGCTTTTAAAATATTTTCAGTGTTAATATTTTTGTCTAAAACTACTCTTATAATGTCTTTATGCGTATCCACTAGTAAAATGTATAGATAATCTTTGTACATTTCAATGTGATCAATCAAATCCCATGTACTTAATGCATTTCTGTACAACAAATCATGGACAGATGTTCCCAATTGTATTTTGAAAGAAGACAACATTTCATCTAAAAAATTTAATTAATACTAATTTAATATATTTTTCTGATAAAACAAAAAAGTTTATATCTGATTAATGATATATTTTATATTTGAATTTTATGATGATTTATACATTTTTATGTTAAACCTATAAAAAATATAACTTTTCATAATACATTTTAATATATGCCTCAAACAAAAACAATAACTTACTATTTAGTAAATTACTTTATTTTGGGTAAGTTTAAGATTTACATAATGTAAAACTAAGAATACAGTATAATATAACAAATATGTTTATTTCCTATTATATTTTTTAAGTGCTTGTATATTTTGTGATTTAATGGTATAATATGTATATCTTTAAGTAAGGCACACATATTTTGTAATTTATAAATAATTATCACTATCTATATTTAATTTTAGTTACCATTATATATCCATTAATAAACAAACAACAAAATTATCAATGAAAAATTTATGGTATTATGAATAAAATTTACCTTCTAGAAAACATGCTTCTCGTTTGTTGATATAATCAGGTTTTTGTACTTCATGGTTTTGTGAATCATTGGACAAATAATATTTAAGAGTTAAATCAAAGCGTGCGCTATTAAAAACATTAATGTTTAGACTTTTTACTGCTTTATAGTTTGCAAACAAATGTAAAGAAGTCACAACGAAGTATATGATCCATATCAATCTAAAAATGTTTTAAAAGTATTTATAAATGATATTTAAGATTTTAAGGATGCTAAATGACTAGTTTATACTTACAAAATACGATTTTCGACTATTGGAAGTATAATTAAACCAATGAGGAATGCAATTAAATTAATGCAAGTTTCTTGACTACCATCTTTTGCTGAAACATCTCCCATATTTTCACGGATTGCCTTTTAAAAAACAAAAATATATTATAATTTTTTTTTCTGAGTAAATACTGAGTTTTTATTAGGCTTACCTTATAAAGTAATTATATTAACTAATTAAAATTATATATAATAATAATTAACAATCTATACAGATAATATTCATTATTTTCATTCTACTTAGGAAAACTTTAAAGTAATATAAATGTATTAATACAAGATAAATATTTATTATCATTTAATATTTAAAAAAAAAAACATGTATTAAATTAATAAAAATAATTATCAGATTGGGGCTTACTTTTACTAATAAGCTAACTTTTAAAAGATTTAAATTAAAAATAATAGTTCAGCATTCAAGTAATTCATTAGAACCTAGTTGGTATGACAACAAATGTTGTATATAAGTTGTAACAAAAGCATATGATAACAAAGGTTGTTTTAAGAGACATTGAGAGGGTTAGGAAAAAAATGTAGATTTTATCTATAATGTTATAATTAATCTTTAATACCTTCCGTAAGTCATGATTTGTATTGAACAGACAATTTTGAAAAATTACATGTTTGAGAATATTAGGCCAAAATACTAACATATAATGTAATATTTAATATGTTTATTTAGTTAAAATATTTGAAATTGATTTATGGTATATGAAATACATAATTGTGATATAATTTACAAAAATAATAAGTTCTATTTTTATAAAACAAATTACATTTTAAATTCTTCATATTTTCATACAATAAATTTTGCAGTCTGATTTTAAAGGAACTGTTATTCATACAATGAATATGTATTTATATTAATTTAAGAGAGCAATATGGGAATTTATTTCTTACTTGTTTTAAACAAAGAAATACCTGGTGTTGTGTTAATGCTGCACGCGTGGCGCCTCCAGCAACACCAACAATGGACTTGGCACAACTTGAAAACGATAGTATAATTAGTGAAAATTGCCTAACCCATGGAATGCTTAAAAGAAGTTCAATGAATATTGCAAAATCATTTATCGCATCAGCTCGAAGTCTCCATTTCTTACATTGCGTATCCAGTTCAGATCTGAAATTAATAAATAAATCAGTTCAATATTCTGATGAAGTATAATTATAGTATAACTACTTATATATACTATTTATATAATATATATAGTATAACTACTACTAAGTACTAATATAATATTACTAGATAGGTATACAAATAAATAAGATCTTATGATTAAAACTAAAAAATTAAAATATGTCTGTGAAATCTAAACAATTAAATTGAAATTTACATAAATATCAAACTATTGGTATCGGTGCATAATTCTACATGGTAACAAATACGGAAATTACCCTTTCCACCAGGCAAAAGTTATACGCCCAACCATACCAGCTCCATCTTTAAGTATATAAGTAACGGTTGCAGCTAGAGCTGTAGCTTGAGCGTCACCTACACCGACACCTTTCAGAATAGCATTTGTAGCCAATATGTTTGAGATAGTACTACAAAACGCCTAAAAATAAATTGTACATTTTATCTACTTAAGTAATGATTTTACACTAATATAATAAAAATTAATATTTATATTCAACGTGTAAACTATGTATACAAATATACAGTAAGGTATCTACAAATTGTTCATACGTACTCTATCATACCTACAACTAGTTTAGTGCATTATATTCATCAACATCTAATATTATTAATCACATTAAAGTCATTTATATTAATTAAATCTAAATTATTTTACTTACAATATTAATGTAATGCTATAACACTATAGAATAATACTTTTATAGTACCTATAATAATAATAATAATATTATATTACCTGTACTGTGTCCCAAATCTGATACTCTACATAGTCCTTGCTAACACTGTTTGGAAATCCTCTGGGTAAAAAGATTTCTTTCAGTATGTTAATAGAATTACTAATTAAACTAATGGATTGTTTACGTCGTTCCGATTCCAATATCAGTTGTCGTTGATCTAAGAACAAAAAACATATCATATTAAATGGTTGAATAAATGTTTTTAAGCCAACACTACGTTTCTGACGACCGACATGGTACCAAACAATATAAGTAATATCTAACAAGTAATGTTTAATTTTAAAATTGCACTAAGCGCATAGACATATGATTATATATTATATATTGACATATGCTATGTTGAGCTTGATACATAAATATAGCACACGAGTGACAATCAGATGAATATTCATGAAATTACTCCAACATACCGTGTCGTTTGTATATGACATTGGACTCTCCCGGTCTGTATTCCTCACTCAGTAGTATTTCTTCGCGATTTTCTGACATTGTTTTTTTTTTTTTTGTCCAGTCTCATGTAACAGTTATTTTTTAAGAGACGTACGAAGTTAGAACAATACTAATATCGGATAAGTGTGAACCTACTCGACTGGATAAAAGAATGAAAATATTAGAAAATCAATCAGAGACGACTCCACAAAACGTAACGAACTTTAAAACCCGTGAGAATATCGTAGTTGTTCCGCGACACGAACGTGCAACGACCTGAATCAAAAGTTTACACAGAGACAAAAAAAAAAACAATACCTAATGTGGTTAAAACATTATTTATTCATTTCATTTGTCAATAGTTTATTCCACTCTTATAAATCTTGTTTAACAACTGTTATCGCGCGTCAAACAAATCGTTATCAAATGAGCACTAAAGAATAAAATAATAAATGTAACTATGCAAGCAGTTAGCACATTTCGTGATTACAAGGTGAGAATTAATTTTATAATTTTGTTTGAATCGTTTAAAAGTTGCTCGAACTTTTTCGGGGTTGTCAAGAGAAACGAAAAGTGGGTTCGTTGTCCAGATTGATCGATTATTATCAAAACTAATCATTGATAAGCATGAAGATTATAAAAAAATTAATAAATTACACTGTAATCTGAGTTATAACCTTTTTTTTTATAGTAAGCATTTTTCTTCTTTGTTATTTTAGTATAAGCTCTACAATTTTTTTATAGTATTTGTTTAAATTTATAGTGTTAACCATTGAGAAAAAAAAATATATATCACGACTACGCGAAGGCACGCCTTATTTGATTACTATTGTTGAACAAAGATATAAATTAGATTAATAGATTATCTAATTTGTGCTACCAAAGTTGTCGCAGTTTAGATAATTTTTAAAAATCGTATTGCAATTGTAGGACTTGAATAGTGTAAAACAACAGATACCTACTGGAAACTCATATAATTAGCATTGAATTGTGAGTATGAATTTTGTGTTTAATGGTCATACATTTTTATTCTTTTGTTGGAATTTAACAACAAATATTGCTGTTGGATGCTAAAATTTTATTTTCTGTAACAAAACAGCTAGTAGGTATTGTTATGTGACTAACAAATTACTTATTATTTGTGTTAACATTATTTATCATTATTATTATTTTATTAGTGATAATGAAATAATTATAATTACTTATAGTACTTGCCCCTGAGTCCTTGATTCATATTTGAGAAATCAATCACTAACTTAACTGATTGGTAGATCACAAGTTACAATTATTACCAACAAAACTAATAAGCATGTTCTTTAGACAGTAATGTGAAATACATAAATATTGCTTCAAAGATAAAAATAGTAAATTTTACCCAAGTATGTAATGGATAAAAATTTTGGTTTGAAACTAGGTAGGTGATTCATTGTTCAAAATATATATTCATTTAATGTTTACTAAGATGCAAACATTATTATTTTAAGTATTTATTAAATTTGTATGTACTATTATTCATAAAATATAAGTATAAAGTCATCTTATAGCGAATTTTAGTTAGTAAATAGCCATATTACTGTATTATTATTATTTACAATATTATACAGTATTATTAAACATTATAATAAATATTATTCCTAACCTACAAAACATTAAACCTTGTCAGATAATGAATTGTGATTCATACGATGAACGATTCACACACCTTCTCATATTTGTATTAATTATTATAATTTATAATTAATTGATTTATACTTCTATAAATTTGTAAGTAATAATAGTGTTGTTAATTATATATTTACAATGCATACTGGATTCTCATCATCACCATTAAGTAGAAATTAAAGTGTATTGATATTTGATAAGTGAATATTTTAGTACTTTGTAAGTCTAATTTATTGAAAATGATATGAAGTAGAACATTGTTTTAAGTACTCTTTATTAGTTTTTCCATGTATCCAAAGGATATAAGTCAGTCAAAATATCTTTAATTAGTTCTGTTAAAATGACTTTCAAAAAATGTTTAGCCTCTTTTGATATTTCTGTATTAATTTTTTCTTTAGAATTTCTCAACTGGTAGTAGTATAACTTATTGTTTTCAATTTCTTTTGCACATATTTTATCTACAACCGACCTAAAACAATCAGAAAATATTTATTAAGTTTAGATTTCTTGAAAAAAGAATTATTTGGTAGGTATAATTACCATAGTATATTTTGTAAGTTTTCTGAATGATATATTTTTTGCTTTAGAATTGTATTTTCGTGTTCATTGTTCAATTTCATTGTGTCGGTTTTTGGGTTATTTAACCATTTATTTCTGTATTCTTCAATTATCCTAACGTTTATATTCAAAACTAAATTTTTTTCCTGAGGTGGTTTTTCTAGTTTCATGTTTAATTTCTGAAAATTATATAGTTTATTTATGTTTATATTTTTAATTAAAGTTGCAAGTTAACTAACAAAATGTATCTATTTTTATTTATTTTTTTTGTTTAGTCTGCTTTTATTATACATGGTATAAACAAAAGGTTGGTTTTTCATACCGAAAATTAAATGTAACATAGTGAACATAGAATATTTAAATTTGATTAGATTAAGATATTAAATGAATGATAATATATTTTACTATTCTTGGTAAATTATTAGATTGGTACGTAATAAGTTAAATGGTCCAAATATTACTATTGACTATCTAATACTATATGACATAATTTAATACTTACCGGTTTAAAATTGCCACATTCATTTATTATAAATACTCCTTCCAGCTTATTTTTGTTAATATTATAATTTTTTATCAATTGTGTATAATTTTCATTTTGAGAAACTGACTTATAACTAATATTTAACATTATTGTTAAGATTGCAGGTTGATTATAACTGGTGATTGTTGTTTCAAATACTTGACTTTTCTGTTGTTTTAAACTTCCTTTAAATGGAAATATATCCGCGGTCATTATTTTTTCTATTGTACATCTAAATTGATTTTTAATATTATATTATTTGATTTTAGTTTGATTATGCATAAAAAAAAAAAAAATACTTTTTCCACTCGTATATAATTTCATCATCACTGTTATTGTATAAGCAAAAGATACATTTAATATTTGAATGTGTAAACATCGGTTTGAGTATTATGAATTCAGTTGATAAGAATATGTTTCTATTATTTTGTATTGGCAAAAATGATGAAAAACCTGGTCCAGGTGAGCTGAAGGTTTTGGTATAAGATTCACCTTGTCCTAAGAGTGTAATTTGACGTTGATTATTATTTGATACTAGCTTTACAGAAGCCTATGATGATAAAAACGCATTAATTAAAATAACATAATCAATTGAATCGCATATATTTCATGAAAGTTACCTCAAATTTACGCAGTTGGTTGGGTGCAAATACAAACAGAATCGGATAAACTGTTCTAGACTTGACTACTCCTGTAGGATTTAGACAACGGAAGTGTGGATAAGCAGGTTTTAACAAATCATCAACTATTGAGTATTCTATGTCGGTACAATTATTGCTGTTATATATCCAGAAAGCCTTCAAAGTATTATTTTATAATTTTTTTGATCATTTATAATAATATCATTAGCTAACTTGTGCTGGTGGATTGGGATGAGCTATGAAAATTGGTATAAAATTAAATTCTAAGTGTTCATTTGTTCCGTATTTCGAGTCAAATGATATTAAACCGTCATTAAACCCTTTTGATTTTAATAACAATTCTGCGTTATATAATGTTGTATTATTCATTCCGAATGACCATGTATAACTTAAGTCAAGTTCATCACTTTTTATATTATTTAATTCAACGTGTAGTTTTGAAAAATCGTTCATCTAAAATTATATAACATTGACATTAGTACTGAACAATTTCATAGATAGTTTTAATGAACTATTTGAAATTACTTTTAAGTTTACAGCCGGAAAGATTTGAATACTCTTTGAGTGAACACATTTGTTAGAAATAGTACCATAGTTTTTATGATTACCATTACATTTTTTATCATTATTATTCTCTGTTTCACATTTTATGCATTTGTTGTATTTAAGAGCCCAACTAATTGGTGTTTTCGACAAATTATGGAATTGAAACTCAAAAATGGTTGGTTCAGAAAAGACAGGTATATTCCAGATTAACGGTGATATATTTTTAGTGCGAACTTTACTCAATTCATTGTTTACTCTGTAATTATTTTAATGCTTAATGTAAATAATTGACAAATTTTTGCAGTTTTTTACTTTGTGCAGTGAAAAAGTTTATTCAAAGTGAATTTCCCAAAATAAGGTATAAAGTCATTAGTTATGCTTGTGATTTGAAGCGCACATGTTACGACGTTCATGCAAACCGTTATTGTATTCTCGTGATGTCCCAAATTAGAATCTTCGCTATTGTCGAATAGTATTTTGATATAAAACTTCATAAATCCCAACTCCGTTGGTGTAAACGATAAATCTATTTTCTAAAAATAACATCGCGTAAAAGTTAACATATTGAAAATGTTTAAACCAAAAGCATGGCGTATCGTAGGTACCAAGTAATTTTGCTGTGGTGTAAAGTGAAAAAATTGTGGATTTATGCTACAAGTCGGCATAGGCCAACAACTCGTCGAACATGCGGGTGTCGTAACTATTCTGACGTCGGCGTATGAACAACTTTTGTTTTCAATGATAAATCGTTTTGTCCGTCCTGTATTCAATATCGTGTCTTTGAAATCGCAATTCGTCGGGGTTATCTAAAAACAATTACTGTAAATTAGAGGCGTGTAAGTAGTATCACCAAGATTATTGAAATGCCGTATTTTTTTTTCGACGGTTCTTTCCAAGCCGAGTGATCATGTACAGTACACTTGGTCGGTATGACGTTTTGGAATCTCTACGAAAACCGCTGGTCACTGGCCAGGAGGCTAGTGGTACTCCTCGTCGGAGTCGTTTATTGTTCACAAGCAGGGCTGGGCAGTATCTTAGATACTAGTATTTAAGATACGTATCTTAGATACAATTGTATCTTGTATCTTGTATCGAGATACATAATTTGAATGTATCTTGTATCGGGTATTTAAATACTTTATTGACTTGTATCTAGTATCTTTTTATGATTAAGATACTAGATACATTCAAAAAATATGTTTCATATTATTTCGTTTGCCTATTATTAGTATTCTTATTTTAAGCGTATCTAATGTTATTTGAAATTATATTGTTAATGATCAATGCATACCGTATTATTATACATTTATAAGCTATAACACTATATAATTTATATATGATAAAATTGTATCCAAGGTAAATTAAGAAATTAATAAAAATAAACAAATATATTAAGTATCTTGTATCTTATAGGTATCTCAGATACATGTATCTTGTATCTAGTATCTTTAAAAATATTATTGTATCTCGTATTTAGATACTAGTTATAAATGTATCTTGAATCTTGTATTTAGATACTTTTTTTGAGGTATCTTGCCCAGCCCTGTTCACAAGCAACATTGTGTAGTTTACAGACAACTCACGACGTGATATCGTACGCGGCAGGTACGAGACCAACGCGGCCGCGGAGTCCTTACTTCGAGCCGAGTCTCGCATCCGCGTCCACTGACCTCCACGGGCAGCACGCTGACCACCCCGGGAAAATCGTCGCACATGACGTAGCACCTGGCGCGTAACGCGTACGACGTGGGCGTGGACGGGCGAAACGACAAGTTCAAACGGCCCGTCTCGTTCGGTCCCAGCCGACCGACGACCTCGTCGAACGCGAACGACGGCACTCGGCCGCCACCGGTCGCCGTCGTCGAAGTCTCTGGTGCAAACCGTCCCTCGGGATCGTGAATCGGTCCGCCTTCGTCGTAAACGTCTTCCCCGAGGATATCGTCCCATTCTTCGATCGTCTCCGGTTCCTGTTCGTCCTCCCCGGCGTTCGGTTCTCCATCGTAACTCGCGCCAGAGTTGACCGACGACGACGGCGTCATCCCGGACTCGGGTCGTAGGTGGTCGCACGTGCCGCGTACGCAGTATCGGATTCTGTGTCGAGTCGTGTTGACGATCGGTACCGGCACGACGATTTCGCACCCCACCTGTACCGCGGACACGTGGACGCGATTCTTCTCGCCCACAGCCACGCAACCGAACTCTACGCTCGCGTAAACGTCAATACTGATCTGGGAATCGTATTCGCTCACGCGTTAGGTTCGTATATAGGTTATGGGTAAAGTGACCGTATATTTTTTTAATCAAAACGGGACAAAAAAAAAAAAAAAAATCATAATTATTCGTTACAAACAAATATTTTTAATTTAATAATATTACTAGCGAATTTCTGTGGTACTTATAATGTTTTTAAAGGGCAAAAAAATTAAATTAACTTATTACTCGTATAAACAAAATGTTTTCGTGTAATAATTACGCAATTAAATACTTGTATATTTTTCTAAAAACGATATTTCGTCAAAGAACATTGATTTTCTTTATTTTTTTTTTGTCTACTTTTTGAAAACGGGACATTTGAGCGTCCCGAAGATTTCCCAGGGGACAACGGGACAGAGATTCAAAAAACGGGACTGTCCCGTTCAAAACGGGACGTATGGTCACCTTAGTTGTGGGTCGTCGTGACGAGTGTTCCCTCTGCAGCCCGCCTTGATAGTTCGACTGTTTTTAGTTTTCTACGGTTATAATATTATTCATGAATGATATCGTTTTCAGCTATTTCACTAGTGTAGTAACGCAATCATACTGTGTATTGCGTTCTCGTGTGTTTATTGTTTATTATTGTTATTACTTATGTAACGATTGTCGTTATTATTTAGGTATATTTATACCGAATTGTCGTCTACACCGTCGAACACTATGCTCCATCGCTCGGCGTACAGCGATTCTTTACTGCCGGATTTCACTAACTGAAATACTATGATCTGGTAATCGCCGTGTATCAATCCGCACTGGGGTTTTACTGAGAAAATTCTATAAACAACATAATACCGCGTGCTACAGTGTGTAATTATTCTAATCCTTTATGCACATATTATACGAATGCACAATTATTTGTCGGTGTACGCGGTACTTGGCGGAGTTACGGTGGTGAACTTTTCTTAAGACTAATAATAATATTATATTAAAAAATAACTTCTTTTCAATATGTTAAGTTAAAATAAAAACATTGGTGAGGTATCATTTATAAATTGTACTTAAAACATAAAAACTCATAGCGATAAAAAAAAAGTAGTGAACAAATTTTATCTTCTTCATAAATGTACTTTTGTTTAGTTTTTAAAATTGTTCATAAAATAAATTGAAAACCTGCACATTTACTTAAACAGAGAGTATGTTTAACAATGATTTTACACGTATATTTTACGTTTTGGCTATGGAGGTATAGTTAACGTGATGTATTGTGTACGCAGAACACAGAATCTTACGATTTTTCCGGCGGTCGTAATTCAAATGTAGTCGGCACTTGAAAGATTTTTTTAATGAAAAACGTGGCGAACACTGGCTCGGAAGATGGCACGCTTGGTGGCATCACTATCTCGCGAGTACTGAGTTTGCATTTTGGCTTCCATCCGTTAAAAGGCTTTTTGAAAGAGTGACCTAGATTACGAGAGCGTCATTATGTACATAGGTGCATTACTTTCATTTGCATATCAACGGCGTGGCGGTGATCGGTTGTCAGTAGACGAGGAGATGGCGAATCTATAATAATAATGTGCATCGCATACCCGTAGCTGTTAACGTTATGTTCAACGGAACGACGTAGACACCGAGCCGGGGCGACATTTCTTCGAAATTCGCGTGTGATCGGTCAGCTGTGCCAAAGTGTAGAATTGTGGCTTCTAATTGCACGAAGTAAATATTCGAGACGGTTTTTGGCCGAAATGTACACTCCAATGTTTTGGTCTCGTGGCCATTGATTTGAAACTGCTGTGGATTTATCGTGAACGCATTACCGCCACCGAATTCTATACCCAATGACGTGTGAATATTTAATGAACATAATTTAATAATTTTTGAGGGAATATCGTTGAGAATGGAAAATTTTATTTATGGATGTAGGCAATGTAAAATAACAAGTTATTATTACAATATGTATATTAAACGTCGGATAAATTACTACGCCTACATGTATACATGTATAATAATTATTTTGTGTGCGTGTAAGTATAACACATAATAGGTATAGAACTTTCTCTTGAGGATTTGAAGTATTCATTAAAAAGTATTGGTATCCGTTTTCAACAAAAAACAATTAAACAATAATGTTTTTTTTCTATTGCATGTTTGCATACATATTTAATTTATTAATTTTTTCTATTGAAATTTATCACTAAAATTTGTTTTGTCTTATAATTTTTTAATAATTTTTCGTATTAATTGCCAACAATGTATTTCTATGGTGTATATTATTTCTATACGTTAAAATGGAAACATCGCATGTGATAAAAAGATTATCCTCGCTTTTAAGTATAGTGTGCCGTGCTGGGTGTTTCCACTGGGTAATTTCCCATAATCATATTACTCATTGTTGTTTGTTTTGTATTCTTTTATCACATCTAATTAATGTACATATTTGTTGTATAGATTGTAGATTGTCTTTTTACTCAATAAAAAAAAAAAAGTATAGTGTGTGTATGGTGTATGGGAAATTTCGGCCGTTCGATTATTTATTTAATTTTCTATTTACCGCGTTCGTCGTTTAATTGTATCCATTTTATGCATATTTCCGAGTCGGAATTATTACGCACGTCGAATGACACGGTTTTCGCAATTTTCACATAGCCAAAATGCAATTGGTTTGGAAACACTGTGACGGGTTGTTGTTCCGTCAGCAACGGGTGTGCGACATCACGAAAAAAATCGACGTAAGTGTTCGCGTACTTCGACGGCGATTCGAACGGCGGTGATCTGAAATGAGCGAACGGGTCCACCGTCGTCGTCATCGTGCTCGAGAACGCGTACACGTCAACGTAAACCGGGTGCTATAGAACACGTCGTGTCAGTGTTGTGTAGTTGTGTGCCTACCCTCGTCGTATATCATAGTTAATCCATATTTAATGTGAACTTATTATTTTTTCTGTATTTATGTAGATTATTATATTTTAGTCGATAATCAATGTGGCGTGTAATCAGTGCCACAACTTGCTATTAGTGGGCCCCAATGCAAGACAGAATTATGGGCCCCCCTTTTCTCTACATTTTTTTAAAAGCAGTATATTAGTACATCATATTTGTAATCCTTTTCTCCTGTGGTATATTTTATATTCAATAAATAATTTTATAGGTACAAGTGTTTAAAAAGGGTTGAATACCTATACAAAAAAAAAAAAAAAATAAAAAATAAATAAATAAAAAATCTCATCACACTTTAAATAACACTTTACCAACATACTGATTATTTATTAAAAACACATTCCTACACAAAATATCTATAAGCATGTTTCAATGTTTATTACTTAAGTAACCAAGTTAAATTATTAACATAAATTATTTTTTTATTTTATGAATAAAATTTATAAATAATATTATTATTAATATTACAATATTACTTTTAACGAGGGGCCCTTATCTAAAAATAAATCTCTGGCCAGAGAATGCAACGCATACCCAGCGTCCCCTATTGTTGCAGCACTGCGTGTAATACCATGTATGACTGTGTGATGATAATTAACTGTTATTTAAATTTTGATAAAAATATTAACTATTCACGCTGAAGTAAATAAAAATCACTTTTTGTCAGATTTAAATAAAATATGAGGCACCCCTGTTTGTAATTTAATAGGTCGATCATTATTGGCAAAAGCGGCCGAATTTTCAACAATGTTCAAAATTATATCTATTGAATACAACGTGGATGCATAATATATTATAGATTATGATATGCAGATATGCTCATGGATGATAGCTCTTTGTCATGTTTGGTAATCGACAGCAAATTATTTTCATAAGTGTTCTTTATTTTACTTTCACTATTTTTTTAAGTAATGAAAACAATTGTGTCGGTTTGGAGTTTTCGTTAATTTAGTATGAAACCCGACAAAAATAATATATGGTACTTGAAGGGTATTTTAATAAATATTTACATGACTTCACACAAAATGTCTTGTGGACCTATAATTATTTTATAGGTTCATAATAATATTATGGTAACTCATTAGGCCATGACACATGTGGCATGGTTATGTATTAAATATTTATATTATCAATAGTCCTCACGTGATCCGCGATCAGCACATACAATCTCTTGTAGTAATATCCAGTATGACGAGATTTCAGTTCCAATTTGATCTGAACCCGACTTTCGACGATTCCGAATGACGGATGGCATTTCAACGGACAGTTGTCCCAGTCGTAATGCACATGATACCGAGCCGGCGTTTTCGAACTGTTCACCAAGTTAACCGACTTTATGGTTCGTTTATCGCATCCTGATTGGCAAATAAACACTTCGCTCGGGAAAATCTTCACCGCAGGCCCTTCAAGTGAAATAGTCACTCGATTATATTATCGTATAGGCATTAGTAATTTTCTAACGCGGTCGGTATGTTTGTATAATATACTCTAATAATGACGCATAATAATTACGTTCGGTCATACGGATATAGTGTTCCACGAAGGCTTGATAAATCCAAACGGACGAGGGGAGGGGGTAATGGTATTTATACGAATTTATGCAACTTTAAAATAGTAAATCTTCGTGGTACCCTCTAAACCCTTGATACACGTTTGTACAATATATTATGTCTGAGCTACTTTTCAAGTGTATTTTAAGTATGGGTGCTTAACAATTAGTTTTAGTCGTATGCGGTAGGGTAGAAAGTATCATACCAATGCCTCTGTAAGCGAACCATATAAAATGCGTTTGTTTGTAAAATACTAATTAATTATATTTCCTATATTTATAGCATTGTGTGTGATGTACTTTAAATTATTTCACCGTATCGGTAACTGGTAGACAGGACTACTTATTTGGCTAGTTGGACTTGTGCAGTTGTGCCCCTAAATAACTCGCGTCTCTTGGATTTTTTGGTGTCGGGCGATACCCTTCATCTTTCGTCGCGCTGTATAAATCTATAATAGGTGTATCATGGTGAACGTTTACCGTAACATGATCCCTGAACGCACACTGTGTATTTTTGTACAATCTCGCCATGGCTTTCTTCGTGTTCGTCGTCGTCCGTTACGATATGATCGTTTGTCGAATATATTGTAAAATACTCTAATGTAGTCTGTACTAATTTCGGAGAAAATGTTATCGAGAAAGTAGTTTTTTTTTTTGGAAATATTCGTGGCGTTTTTGACGGCTCAAAACTGATCGAATCGGCCAAGTACATGCATTCATTGTTATTTTTTAATTTAAACGTCGTGATTTTCTGAATTGCAATAAAAATAATATAATTAAAAGCAATATAGTTTATCTATTTTTTCTGCACGCAAGTTTAAGTGGGTTACAACACCAGAGTATTTTTTGAACGGATTAAATACGTAACTTACAGCCTTTTGGTGTCTATGAATATGTCTTATTCATTATTATTCTATTGCCCTTGAATATTTTAATTATCTGAATTGAAAAAAAAATATATTCTATACTCTCTTAATGTGAAAATATGTTAATTAATTATGATCGTTATAAATTATAAATATTAAAAAAATGCAACAAGGCAAATATTATATTTAACTAACGCAAATAATAAATTGTTTAATCCATTCATATTAAATCAAACATTTGACGCCAATTGATGTTAAAAAGAAAAAAAAAGTAATGAAGCTTTACTTTTTTTGAGTCTCTTGAATCATTTAAACACTTAACAATGTTTGATTTAGTGAAAAATTAGAGTTAATTTAATATAAAATAAATCGCTTAGTCTTGGTCATATTTTCAAAATCACATCAAACAACATTTCATAGACACTTGCTTTTAAATCGTTTGTTATATCAATTGTTCTTTTATGAATGGAACCGACAGGAACAACGCCAAAGTCGATTTTAATGAAATATTTGTTTGCATCGTCGTTACTATTGTGAGACACTGAACCCATGATATTCTAAGTAATTAGGTATTACACAAAAGGTAAATAATATATAATTTATCAAATTACACTATAAAGAACAAAAAGTTGATTTTTAATGGTTTTTATTCATTAGTTGATAGAGACAACTGCTGTTCCAATCAAATTCAAAATTAACAATTAACTACTCGTGAATTACCATGGATATGGGTTTAATAAAAAAAAAAAAAAAAATTATAATATATTTTATACATATATAGATTTTATATTCTACTTGAATTTTATACGATTATTAACATTTATTGATTATGTATTGAAATTTGTATGTATGAAAAAAAAAATTCATATGACGGCAGTCTTGCAAAAAAAAAAATATGTCTCATTAGTTATTTCGGAATATTCAAGGGTCCATGACAGTACTTACAAGTTAAGCTGTTATGTAATTTTTTTTATCTTATTGATTTGTTTTTCATTGTTTCTCCGCACCACGAATAGCGTGTAAAATAACTATCACGAAATCGCCGTTGATGACGTACACACAGACACACTTTAATTTTAGATTAACCGCAACAAACCGGTTTGTTGGAGGGGCCCCCTGAACATCGCACGCACTCAAACACACGTACACACTACACATTGCACCGGTGTTGTGCAGTCATCAGTTGACTCACTCTTCCGTTCGTTTCAGACGTTCCAGTCGTGCGAGAATACGTTGAATAACGGAGTCTAGTTTACTGAAGTGAAAATGGCTGGACGTGCGTTACATTTCGTGTTCAAGGTGGCCGACAGGACGAAAACGATCAAGTTTTACAGAGAACTTTTGGGAATGAAAGTAATTTTATGACTGAGAAATTTTTTTATTTAGTCGCATAGTTCATCAACGAGTTTTGGCTCGAGTGTAGAACAGCGTTTCATTATCATTTTTTTTTTCAGATATTGAGACACGAAGAATTCACTCAAGGTTGTGAGGCCGCTTGTAACGGGTAAATATTAAATAATAATAATATTCTCACTTGGAAAACAGTTACGGCCGTCAGAAAGTGGTGGGGAAATTGAAAATTATTCATTTTACGCAAAATACGTTTATTCAATGTAATGTTTGTAAACATACATCACGCATCTACCTGAGTTATCGTACTTTAACTTGCCGTCCGGCAAAACTTTTAACAGCTGTTATCATCTTATAGCGTTAGAATCCTTATAACTCGATGGTGGTGCAGCTGTATCAACCATTCAGTATCAGGTTGAGATGACTATGTATTATTATAATAGTCTTGTTTTCACCACTCACTGTATTATAATTTACGATATACATTTTTTATGTGTCTACGCGCGTATTGCGTAACAAACACATAACGACTAGCGCGAAGAATACATATTTTCACTTATTATTCGGTGTTCTGTGGTAGACCCGGCCACGATATTATTTTCTGTATGGCCTTTACAATCTTTCTAATTACTGTTGAGTTTTCTGTTATTTTATTACATCTAATATGTTCACCGTTATTATGACCGCTAACTTCGACCATTTTTAAATTAAAAAAAAAAAAAAATTAATTATTAGTCAAAAAGGTATTCGATCTATTATAGTTATGAAAAATTAATTATGGAATAATTTATAGCATGAGAGGAAGAAATCATCCTGTCGATGATTTATGCTAGTGCCACCTCTGTTAAATTATAATAGCCTTTGTTTTACTATATAATTTTATAGATTATGTATTTTGTGAATAATTATGTACCGATTACATTGTAGGCCTTATGACAACCGTTGGAGTAAAACAATGGTTGGTTATGGACCAGAAGACACTCATTTTGTGATTGAACTCACCTACAATTACGGTGTTGATGATTATAAACTTGGAAATGATTTCCTTGGCATTACATTGAAATCTTCAAAAGTGTTAGAAAATGCTAAAGCACTTGGTTGGCCTATTGAAGTTGAGGACACCTCTTCCTATGTTGTAGCACCGGGAGGATATAAGTTTTATGTAATAGATGAACAACAGCCTGTTGATAAAGGTATTACACTTTTCCAGGATTTAATTAAATTTGATTAACTATTTATGTGATTACATCATCAAGGCGCATGGTATATTTTCCTTGTTATATAATCATCGACTTGTACACATTGACGGAACATTAGGTCCATAGCCTGAGGGAAGTGGTCGTGTTGATCAGATTAAGATGGATAGACTGTGTTTTAACATGTGTGAGAGAGAAAGACTACTGTGCTCTGAGGATGGTCAATTAGAGCACACAACACACAATCCTCAGCCCTTATTGTACTCCTTATCATAATGCATGTTCCATCTATGTTATGTATTTATATATAGGGACATAATTACCAGAATTTTACTATTGAGACAAAGTCGCTATTATGTTGTTTTAATTCTATGTCATTATTGATCTAAATGTTACCGTCGGATCTCAAACGGCTCCCGTCTATTGTTTATTATTCCCAAACGGCTCCCGTCAAAAAAGGTTTTACGAACAGGTCAATACCCAAACGGCTCCGGTCGAAAAAGGTTTTACGGACAGGTAAATTTCCAAAGGGCTCCCGTAGAAAAAAGTGGTAGAACACGATTCCGTACGGTCCTTAACAGCGTACGAAATCGTGCACATTTTAAGACATACGATTTTACAATATTTTTATATTTTTTTTTATATTTTGTCATATAATATTTGAGGTATATTGGGCAATGTAAATTGTGAAGTATTTATACAAAATAATCTGCATAACATATTATGTTTTTATTGCAAATTATTAATATTACAATTTTTTTTCTTATAAAGTATAAATAGTTATATGCTACGTCTATCCTTTGTTTTAACTCTAATTCACATTTTATGAATGCACTATATATCCCAATAACGAAATCGATAAATATCTTATCTCATATAATTTTGGTACGTACAGTTTTAATTTAGTTAGTTAAAATGTGCATCAAAAATTTACCTATTCTATAATTTTATTTATATTTTTATACATACATTTTTATCTATTTTTTAAAACTTTTTTACATTTAATTCACAGAATATAGTTTTTATAATTTAACCTTAAAAAACAACACATTTTTAACCACACCTCTTTAGATACAGTCCTAAGTCTGTATGAAGTGGGAAGGAATTTGTGTTGTAAAAAACAGGATTACTACCCGGATTTTAGTAAAACTTTTTTCGATGGGAGCCGTTTGGGTATTGACCTGTTCGTAAAACCTTTTTCGACAGGAGCCGTTTGGGAATTGACCTTTTTGAAAACGGGAGCCGTTTAGGAAAATCGGGAGCCGAATGGGCTATGCCCAATGTTACAATTATAAAAACAATTAATTTACTCATACTTATAACAAAACAGGAAAACCAAACAAGTATATTAACCATATATTAACCAATCAGATGTATATGTTACAATTTAATAGAAATGAAATTATATTGCTGATAATTTTTATTTTTATTTCATTCACTTTTAATTACATCTTTTATTTTTATTAACTATAAAATATTGTACTCTGTTGTTGACATTTAATTGTTACATCAGCATTTGTAAAATAATATTTTCACTTTTATAATTTAAATTAATTAATATATTTACATTAAGATTTTTAATCACACCAATAGTTCTGTTCAGAAACAGCAGATGTATTTTTCCATTTTAAATTTCAATATAAATATATTATTTAACTGTTTAGTAAATAATGTTGGTGTATATTTCATTTATTCTAAATAAATAACTGATTTGATAGCCTACAAATAAATATATATTTTAATGTGTTGTTACATTTAAATTTGTATTATTTTAGATCCTGTTGTAAATGTCATGTTATCATCCACGAATTTAACAAAATCAGTGAAATTTTGGAAAGACATACTAGGTTTGAAAATCTTTAATCAAACCGAAGCGTTTGTAGAACTAGGATTTGGTGATGATCAAGCCAAACTGAAACTAAAAGATATTGGTATATATTTTGGTGTTGTGTTAATTTTCTTAGTATTTAAAAAAAATATTTTGGTGTATCAAAAAATGTGATTACAGGGGAGCCTATTAATCATGCTACAGCATATGGAAGAATAGCATTTTCAGTTCCTACATCCGATTTGGAAAGTTACCAGGAAAATGCTAAAAATAATCAGTACAAAATTTTAACCCCATTTGTAACTTTGGACACTCCAGGAAAAGCATCAGTGTCTGTTGTGATTTTCGCTGATCCTGTAAGTTTCATTTATTTATTTAATGGAACAATTTGATTTTAGATTGCATAAATTAATTTAATATATATTTTTGTCAAAATTGGTTTTCGAAATGTGTGTGAAACAATTAATTTATGATTTTTAGGACGGCCATGAAATATGTTTTGTTGGTGATAAAGAATTCCGCGAACTATCACAATTCGATCCAGAAGCAGAAAAACAATTAGATAAATATATTGTTAAAGACGAAGCAAGAAAGTCTAAAAACTAAATATTTGTGAGCCAAACAAAACATCCGTTTATATTTTTTTAAATTATTGTTAAAAGTAATATGTATTATATCCATGTTCAGTTTATAATTGTATGCATAATGATTTATGTACATGAAAATATATAAAATTAATTATTGATGAATTACTCGAATATGCATTTTAAATGTATACATGTTATGAATAATATGGTTTACTCTTCTTATGTATTCGAAAGAGACATTAACATATTTTATGTTTGACATTATATTAATTGACACTATAGTTATATTTTTGAACTGGAAACAATAAAAATAGTATATTTTTTAGGTGAATATTAATCAGAACGAATATTTTAAGTATTCATCACTATGCTTTTTACAATTAATTATTCTTGAACATTTGAATCATGATACGGCATGAGTGAGAACAGTGACATTTTATAATCGTAAAAACACCGAGAAATGAATGAATAATTGTATTAGTGGGAAGGCTTTTATATTTTTAATGAAAATTGTGTTTAACTGAAACGCCATAAATGAGAGTAAACACAAAGCTCATTCAATTATTCTATTAGCATTTTTCTGTTTGACCGTCAGGTTTTAAATTTAAATATTCATTCATTTCATGAATAATTCTCAATGTCTATCGATAATATTCTGCAGTTGAAAAAATAAAATAAAAATATTGCATCATTGATTTCATATTATATTTAAAAATAATTGAGGTATAAAAATAAAATTTTAATATCAAAATCAAATTACTAAAGTATGACTTTCTATTTTTTTTGTGACCCATGGTGTTTATATTATTTAAACTATCAATCAGTTTGATAAATGTCATTTTATATACTATTACAGATTGTTAAAGTTTCTCTATTTTTTATTTTTTTTTTTATTCATAACAAATTAATATTTAAAACTCATACCTCATTGTTCTATGTTCGTGTCATACTTTTTGGCTGATAAATGTATATGTGGTTTTAATTAGTTTTGAATAATGTCATTGTAAAATGAAATAGAAAACTTGCTCAAAGTTTTATGAGACTGAATGGGAAGATAATCCATGGTTTAGTTAATGGAGCATAACAATTTTTGAATTATCAATGAGATTAATAACTAGGGCCCGGATTTTTATGCAAATGCATATTCTTCTACATTTGACTTATAACAATTCTGATTAAATACTTTGACGTTTCGTAATACGTAGATTCTGCTATTAATTTATTTTATTGCATATTTTTGCATATTTGCATCAAAATGCATAAAAGTTGCATATTTCTGGATGATTACATAAAATGTGCATATTTTATAAATACTTAAAAAAATATTTTAAATTTTACTCGAAAGTTTGTTTTGCATGCCGATTGCCGACATTCTTGACAAATATAATTCGACCTAATAAAACAAAATATTTTACAAAAGGAAATTCCGTGACAGACGTATAGATGTATAAACGTTATCTTCTAAAATTTCTGAAATTATGAGCGGGGAAATAAGATACGATGATGAAGACCTTGCAGAGTTGTCACCAGAAGATATTTCTTGTTTCAAATACGCACCCATTGTGTCAGCAGACGTGGAAAGAAGTTTTTCGAAATAAAGGCGATGTTACATGACAATCGTAGAAGTTTTCAATTTGATAATTTAAAAGCACATTTTGTTTCACCATGTTGGTACTCATTCAATAATTAATATACATTTTCATGCTAGGCCTAAACACATCTTAAATACTTATAATTAAATTGTATTTTTTTTCGTTTAGTAAAATATTTTTAAATTTTTTTTTTTTAATGTTTGGTTTTTTAATACACAATACATTTTTTTTGCATATTTTTTGCATATTTATTAATTTTTGAGTGCATAAATATGTGCATATTTAACAATAATTTTTGCATAAAAATCCGGGCCCTATTAATAACCGTAAAGAAATATCCAGAAATAAAAATGGCATGAAAACGGTATTTTTTTATGTTAGGTACTCTAAAAACAAAAAAAGAATATAATTTCATTTTAAAACTATAACTTGGTTAAAAATTATAAAATTATGACAGTAATAATAAGATTATTTCATTTGAGCTAGTTGATTTTATGAATTTTGTTGATCACATGAATTGTTTATCTGAACTCTATCTTTCTAAAAATAATAACAGGTGTGAAAATTATCCAGGACTCGCCCCTCTCACTTAATATTTTTTTTAATCTACTAAATATGAATGGGTAAAAAAAAAAATCTAAATGTAAAGAAATGTAGATGAATATGATTTGCTAGAAATGGTACAAATAAACAATGCTTATTAATGGAGTACATTTTTAGCTACTATTTGGTACCTACCATAGGTATACTAGTAGCCTTGAACATTCTATAATGTATGACGTAGTCTTCTCTGGTAAAATTAATGATTAAAGTACATTATAATTGTTTTACCAAGTTAAAAAAAAAAGAAAAAAAAAGGTGAACTATATATTATAAAGCACATAAGCGAGGCCGTGAATTGACAATACTACTATTTTGTATTATTTACAAACTCAAAACAATATTGAATAACTACCTGGCGTCAATAAAATTAAATAAAAGGACAGAAATGTCCGTTAGTCGATTTTATTTGTATCTATTATATATTGTACTTGTTCGTTTAAAGTCAAATATGAACTTCAATGAACTATAATTGCTTTTAATTTACAAAGTAGGTTCCTAATGCTGATGGTGGGGCATTTTTTTATTTTGATGTGTTATTGACTTCCTTGAACTGATCTACTGTTCGGTAAGTATGTGTTTTTTTATTTCGGTTAGAAGAGAAACCTTAGGAATTTCCACCTTAAAATTCGTAAAAAAATAATTGGTCAATCTAACCTTTATGAAACTTTCCAAGCTTCCAATGTTCCACAAGGATAGAAAAAAATTGTTTAAATTTTTTTAGATAACTTCTAGGTACTAAATGTTGTGATTAAAAATTGTAATGACAGCTTGACCAAAACGGTTAACTTTATTACAATAAAACTCCGATTGAAACCGTTTTATTCTGAAAAATTATTTAGGTATATTTTCTTTGTAAAGTAAATGTATCCATCACCATTATTTTGTCTGAGGGTCGAAGGATGAACTTCCACCATCCTCATCTTTTAGTTAAAAGTAAAATCTTTCACTGTTTATAAGCGATCGATCTACGAAATGCAATGTCTGTGTGTCATCTTCGAATGTGTTTCTTCATAAGACGTTTGAATGAAAATATTTTTCGTTTGTTCTCCTGAGAAATTAAGATGTCGATACGTGATTTCGACTTTATACATTCATTATCTAAAACGTTTTGATATAATACAATTATATGATAACATGTATACCTAAGTAAATATATAATAAATAATTTAAATGTTCACTGGCGTTTTAAGGGCTTTAAAGGAAATCAGTTTGAGCCTTTTAAATTTTTTTTGTCGAGATAAATCATACAATTTAATTTTGTTGTTTTTAAAAGATCTCATTGCATTGTCAGCACAAGTAATTTATGATAAACTCTATTAAAAATGCACTAATGAAATGCACTGTGTTCAGTGTATAACTTCTTTAGATAACATTTTGTTTAATTTATAAATTTTAGAAATAACTTACCAAAATTGGGCATGATTTTGGAACATTTTCATATTGATAATCAAAGTAGGATAACATTAACATTATCTATAATACAATTATTTACCTGTAACATTGTACAGATCGGACTAATATTGTCAATCACCATAAATGTGTGATAAATGGTTAGTATAAATAACTTATTAAAAAGAAGGTAAGCAGTGTATTTCATTAGATGTGTTACGTAAGAAAAAATTAAAACTTTATGCCTAAATGTTTTATACTTATTTGTTGTTTTTTTGTTTGTGGTTGATTTGACTAAACGCTTTCACAAAATTCGAGTAAAGTTATCCTTTTTCAAATTAAACAAATACAAACTATTTTAATTACTTGATTTTAGATTCGGTATCTTCACTGCCAAAGAAGTATTTACGTACAGAAGCAATGTATGTATTATATATATTTTTTGAAATTAATTTAATGACAAGTGACCATTAAAGCTACGGTATAGCTAGTAAACGTATTAAAAAAAAAAAAAAAAATACGATATATTTCAAAGTAAACATATTTTATTTTAATTTGCGGGAATCGCTCTTGTCGACCATAATTCAAAAATCGAAAACCTATAAATCAATATTAAACCGTTTCCAGTCGCAGTTTTCTAAACGTCATCTTACGACCCATAAAAAATATAAAAACTTATACATAAATGAATAAATAAATAAATAAATAACTTTTGTGCGCCTCATAATTATTGTAATGGGTCATTTTAAATCGCAGTTCCCCTCCCTTCCGTTTGAAGGTGTGCGTATACCTTATTTATTTGCTTTTCCTGCAAAAACAAAAGAAGACTTGGTCCCTGGTTCATCGTGTATTTGCTCGTCTTGGTCTAATAAGTTAACTAGGTTGTAAAATTATTATTTTCGTTTCGCTTAGAATCATTTTCCGACGACAATGATTTATCATTGGTTTTACATTTAAAATAACGTACAATACGTATCGCGCACTAATCTCGAAAAATGGCTTATGTGAGGTTCTCTTTACGCACAACACCATTGTCTTGTCCGAGGACCGCGGGTGCGAACAACGAGTTGTCACCACTCATTATCTTATCAGTTTTTTCGTTTATGTTTATTTGTGTACACAGATAAATATGTCATTTTCACCTGCGTGTATTAATAATCACTGACGTTTTATCGTCGGTAAAAACGTATTCCCGGCCGAAAACAAAACTATAACACGCACACTTGGTTACGTCGTCAATGCGTATATAAACAGTGTGAAAACTCTCGTCTTTCTCATTGTTCATCTAGCATTTCGCGTGGTCGTATCACTGTGTGATTTTAAGCGCCGCGTAACGTGCCGAAGATTACTGAAAGTATATCCAATTAGTAGATATTCGTTATACGTTCGTACGACCCCTCGCGTCGTTTCTACGTACTTGCGACTCGCAAACCCCCCCCCGGAAAAACCTTCCGCTCCACGATGGACGTGGACGGCGTGATCCGTCACGGATCGGTGGCCAAGCTCGTGGCCGAATTCGAGAGAATCTCACGCGGCGGCCAAGGTGACGACGGGACTACGGGACGATTCGACGGGTCCGATAATGCGAGGCACGCCGTCGTGCGGCTTCCCGCCGACACTCCCGGAGACGACCGTTGTTCTCGGGGACCACCACGGCCCCGAGAAAAGCGCCGTCCGAAGAACCGTCGGGACGACTGCAGGCGGCGTCCAGAATACCGCGACGACGGATATCGTGACGACGGATACCGCGGATCGACTGCGCCCCCGACGTCGGTGTCGCATCCACGTGGTGAACCGGTGTTATGCGTCAAGGTGTACGCAAACGGGGTAGTTTGTACCCGGGCGGCACCGGAGACCGTGACCGAAGACGACGGCTGTATCGCCGTCCTGTGCGGACCCGGACGAGGCGTTCGCGCGACGGACGTCGTATCGTTAGAACGCGGCAGTGGTGACAATCACTGTGGATTTGGGAAGCAACTCGGTGAAATCTGTTCTTCCCGAAGACTATCGGCTCGAAAGCACCGGCGTCTGAAATATTACGACGACGCCGGATCTCGTGGACGACCGATCGCACCCTCGGAATCGGTGGCCAACTCTCTTCGGAGAGTATTGTCCGTCAAGGTGTATCCCACCGGTGTTGTTTGTAGCACGGTAATACGCGCGGAAATGACTCCAGGAAACGGCGACGGCAGCGTCGGGTTTTCTGGACTCGAGCTAAAAGCTCGTGCAACGGATGCTGTTTTGAAAGAATGTGGCAGTGATGACATCTGTGGAGTCGGCGAGGAATTCGCTGATGGCTTTTCTTCCCGAACATCACTGAATCATTCAACATTTACCTTTATTAGATTACCATTATCATCATATTTATCATTAAGTCGATTTGTTTACTTTGTGTCGTTTATGTTGTTCATGTTTTTTTTTTTTTTTTTTTTTTTTTTTTTTAGTAAAAAATAGTTTTGTTGATTGAAAAAATTCGATAAATATATGTTCTGACTTCTGTTACATGTACAACTCTGTGCTTTTTTAGTCCTTAAAAAAAAAAAATATATATATATATATATAAGCAATTATTTAGTTGACGAAAATAAAACCAAAAGAATAATATGGTCAGTATAAAATTACTAAAATAATTGTATCAATATATTTATTTAAATTGAAAAAATGTAAAATTGTAATCTTTAACCGTGTGAAGCCTATGAAAAACAGGAATTTATTACTTGTGAGTAGAAAACATGAGTTTTTTTTCAGTACATAAGGTACTTTCAAAATAAATCGTTGTGGGACACTCTTTACGTTTTATTTTCGACGTCTATACAAACTAGGGAACCCTAGTCGCCCGCTTTTGGTAATATTTACGTGGGGTCGTAGTTAATGACATTGTCGACTTACTCATTAAGTTCGCGATGATAAAATCATAATATTTGTATAAAAATATGTCATCTTTGAAATCTCCGGCAGAGTGATGTTAATTACTGTTATATTGTATGAATAATTAAAAAATACTCTTCACGAATTAGGTCGTTATCTGTCGACAGATCACGCCGTCGACTGTCACTCACGTTTGAGCGCACAAACGGAGCCCAGGTGCGCGTTGCCGAAACATCGGAAATCGAATCATTCGTCCGTGTTGTGATCAGTGACGACAGTCGTAGTAATTCGTGGTCGCCGTCGTTTTCTCCGTAGGCACAACACCCTCTGCGCCTGCACGTAGGTATAGAGGTGAGATGTGGTCGATCGGTCGATTTTCGACGAATGTTATTTCTGAAAACTCCGTTGAAAAGTCGTCGCGTTTGCATCAGAACAGATACTAAAAGTGTGCCATAATATTGTTATGTTATACGCGCGTACGAAATCGAATTCGTGAAAATCGAGCATGCCGTTAATTGTGCTGATCCGATCGACTTTTCGATCATTTTTTCGTGCGCTCTGACTTTCCTCTCTAAAATACCCACTAAATGCGGATATATAGTGAGGAAGAACGACACTTTTAAACCTTTAAAACCAAAGACCTGAAATATGTATACGCAGTATTAAATTATGTCGTGTATTCTATGTAAGTAGTGAAGTTGCCTATTCGATGCGCCGTCTTATAATTTCACCCCACGACCTAAAAAATATGTTTCGTAATTTACATTTGAATATTGCTTCTCAGATTCACAACGTGACTGGTTGTTGTGTTTGACTTTTGGTGTATTGTTTATTATTTATACGTTTAATTTTTTCAATCGATTATCGATTTGTTATTAATTTAAATTACGTTTTTGGGTATAAAACTAAACACTAAAATAAATATTATTATTAATAAATTATTAATAATATTATCGTTCTGATAAATTACGTGTACTCTGTTTGAATAGAAATTTTAGTAATTATTTTGTACTTGGACCGGAATCGGGAAAGTTTCAGATATGTTTAACTGACGCCGGATGTCGATGTAAAAAAAAGTTCTCAATCCGGAACTAGTTGATTTTCCTTAAAACGCTCTGCAAACTCAATTATAAATAATGGGCCCGGCAAGTTTCCCGCTTACAGCGTGAAAATGTTTAGTTGAAAATTAGATACGTGTTGAAACATATTATTCAACTTATTTCTAAAATGGTCAGCACGTTGCCGGATTGGCAATAAATGTGAATACACTTCGCTGATCCGAGTAGCCGACACGGGGAGAATTTCACGCTTAGGTCACGTGATTATCACGAAATACTCGGACGTCGAATGCGTCGACTGTTTTTGCAACGAAATTAAAACTATAAAGTAGTATTGTCAAACCGGGGTAATAATCTTTTGCAAAAATATTTTAAAGACCAAATTTAAAAATACAGGATGTTTGGTAATTTTAATTTTTAATCAAAATTTAACGTCATAGACTCCAAGATAAGATAAAATGGTGTAGGGCTCATTATTGTTAATGTAAGGTCTTAAAATTTTGTTTTAAGTCAAAATCTATAGTTAGATTTAAACATTTCTAAATAAAGATAAATATAGGTAACTGTCAATGATCTACCAAAGTACCAACAATTTTAATATTAATCAATATTTCAATATATATATATATTTAAAAAAAGATTTACAATTTGTAAAAAGATTGATAAAGTCACGGTTTTTTTATATAGAATTAAAAAAAAATATAATATGCTTATTACTCTAATATTTTTGTTGATAATGTTTTTGTTCTTATCATTACAATACAACCAAAAATTTTGTGCGGTCATGTTAGTTACATTTTAATTGATAAATACCGACACTGTTAGGTTGTTGAAATAATCATAAATCATGATTATAGATGTTTAGAAATATTTGAAACTATTACTTTTAGATTTTAAGTTAAGTTAAAGATTTATAATTGGTTTTACAATGATATTCATTTGTTATTATTATTATTAATATTTTATTAATATATTATTATTATTATTTTTTTTTTTTTTTTGAGGGGTAGTAGACTTCGGCCAAAAGTTACGTTCAGTACCATTATATATCAGAAATGTCGTCTATTTGGTACTTGAAAGAGGTCATTTTTCTTTAATGTCAAAAGTTTTTCAAAGCGTAAGGAAAAACTATCGAAAAAAAAAGTAAAACGGTGAAATGTACCATAAACTAGATTTTCATTAAATCTATTTTAGTTATTTAGCCTAGTCATAATTCATAAAAGATTACTTCTAGAAACTTGAAATTTTCTACATATATCAATAACACAATAGTTAGTAATTATCCAGACTTGACAAAACTTCGAGAAATATTTGACAACGTTTGAGTAAATACAGAAATTAAAAAGTTTTGAACGGTTTTATCCAAAGATATCTTTAAATTTTTTATAATTTAACGTAATCTCACTGATATTATACTTGTAGTTATATATATATATATATATATACATGCTACATATTTATTTACTATAATACATCTTCAATATTGTGGCCGAGGAGTAAAGACCACCCGTGGTGCGAAGTGTGAGCAAATTTTTTATTCATCTTTTCCGTGAACAATTCTCGTGGACTTTACGGTATACGCGTGTTGATTGTCCTCGGAGTACAGTTAATATTGTGTGTTCGTCGGAAGTAATATCTAACTCGTTTCCGTGATTTCGCGTTGTACGGGTGTATTTCGATGGGTCGGCCAAAAATCTGAAGCTTTTGAACAATAAGGACAAAACGGTTCCCGCGAGCGAGCCATGTCGCCAGTAAAATAAAATAATAATAATAAAAAAAAAAACGAATACCAATAATAACGATTATTCAAACGGACGCGTTGAAACAATGCGAACAATCAGCCAGACGGCCCGAACCGCGTTGTACGACACATCTACCTCGCAAACTGCCGTTTCTTCTGTTCAGCGTGTAAATGTGGTTGTGCCAGGACGCTTGCCCGTCCGCAGAGTAGTACAAAATTCCAGCAACGACCGATCTGCGGACGCGCTCGACGGGTTTCCATTCCTACACCGGGTTATTGCGGGGGGGGGGAAGAGGGGATTCGAATTTTTTCTTTTAGGTGAGGAAATTATCAATGCTAAAACGGTCGTGCGTAGACGGAGTAGGGTGGCCAAGGGAGGCGGGTTCGGGCAGAGGGATGCTTTGATCCTAATAAAAGTTCCGGAAAAAAATTTTCTGATAAAAAAAACAAAAGACACTAAAAATAAACGATGACTCTTGAAACAATGCTCGGGAAAAAATTCTTGGAATGAAAGTCTGGCCGCTTCCGATAAAAATCTAGGATTTATCGCGTAGGTTATTTTTTGTTTGAATGAATGCAGTTTGTTGCAAATTAAGGGACTTTGACCCCGGATATTTTATGATTTACATCCGAATCACACACAATTCACCGTTCCAGCTGCTATAGTAATTAAGTTTGCGAGTTAATCGTATTGCATGTTTGTTATAGCGACTAGGTTGTAATTTTGTAAAAAGTGATTTATTCTCGTGATAAAATACTCGTATTGTTCATTTATTGAAAATTATGCGAACGTCACTGGCGATGCATACACGGACGCCCACAGCCATTATTCTCGAAATAATGCCTATAGTAATAAATTTTGAAATAATTTAATAATAAAATAATGCCTGTATACATATTTTTCAATATTAAGATAATTACAATCGTTAATCCGATGGGACTTGTGCCTTAACGGACACCTCTCTCATAAGGCAAAATGTTTAAAGCCCGGCAAAAAGGTAGGTATTTAAATTTGCCACACCTTCCTATGACGAACCCTTTCTATCAGATAAATTATTGAAGACCCTAGTGGCTTGTCTATTCGTAAACTTGCCGGAAAATTAAAAAAATAATGTGCTGTCGTGTAAGTTTGAGTTACGTCGTATGCATAATATGATTTATATTAAATATTCATAATTATGTATTAATGTATAAATGTATAATCAACTCTATATGTATGTACGTGTTTATCAAATGCATTCATATTTGTCGGGTTTTTTTTTTCATAAAAATACAATATTTTCAATGAATAAATATGAGTTTAGCTATACAAATACTGAAGTCTGTTTACAACAGACACTTGTCGATAACGGACAGTTTTGTACAATCCCGTGTTTTTTCATTATGTACAAATTTCACTCTAGCATTTTTTGTTTTTTTTTTTTGTTTTTATAGATACAAAACATTGAAAAATAAAAAAGTTAGATTCTATATGAAAAAAATACCATAGTTAATTTGAAAATAGGAGACCAAGTCTCATCGGTTGAACATCGTATTTGTTTATGGCCTTCTCCTTAAAATCAAATAAATATTATTTTATCATACAATTTTCATAAAGTTGAATTTTCATAAAGTCGTGTTTATGTGTCTAGCAAATATTTAGATATTATGTATATTAAATACCTGTTGTGTTCCTTAACGTCATTTTTTATTTGTGTCACATGAAATAGGTTAATCAAACAAATAGATTCAAAATAAAAATTTTCATTTTATAAAAACTACACTAAATTATGTGTGATGCATAAATTTAAAAAATACGCATTCCAAACAAATGCAGGAATGTAAATCACAACTAAGCACGAATTACCAAAATATGAACGTATTACGTCCAAGGAGCGTTAACTAGGCCATCAAGTATAGGTCCGATATAGCACCTAAATCAGACTGTCATTAACCGGCAGCCAGTCAAGTGTAAACAACATCACATCATACTGCTTGAGGAAATATTTTGACTTGTAATAATTTATGAAATCATTTAAAGTGGTCTATAAAAGTTTAAATTATATTACAGATTGAATTGACTGTGGCAAGTTACGATTGTATAAATACCAATTAACTAAGCAACTATACAATTTTAAATGCTGAAAATGTGTTGTTTTTTCGGATTATGGATGCGAGTCACGTAAAATTTTACCAGCGCAGTGTATGAGAAATGACCCTAAATATCATTTATTTTTTATCCAATTAATTTTTTCTACATTTTTGTTGACAACATTAATTAACAAAACAGACTTGAAAATTATCATCTTGTAATTTATATTTAATATAAATGTTGATTATAATAACCAGAGATAGGGACTTCACGACCTTATAATGACTCAGATGTGTATGCATAGGGTAGTGGTCGGGGCCCGGGGTTGATTAAATTTAAGATTGGTCGGCTAAAATATCAAATTCAACCACTGCTTTTGGCTAATGAGAAAATTTCGGACTTCATCCACCAGAATAAATTTATAACCTTAAATACCAGCCGATCAAATGAACAGCACCCAAACTTTTGTCAGCTAATGTACAAAATAAATTACAGCTGAACAATACAAGTTACATTTAATTTTAAAATATTTTCAAACTCTTACGGTTAAATTTTAAGTTTTTAGTGAAACGAAAAATAATAATGCCTTCGGCTCAATCGCTTTCCACTTTCTGTAAACTTAATTTCTTTTACTTCGGATGGTTAAATTATTGACACAGACAACCGTAATGCTTTTTATAGCCCTGGAATTACCAGAGTAGGCTACTGTAGATCAACGATTGATGTTTGTTCGGTAAATGTACATCGAAAAATCGGATAAAAAAGGTTTTTCTTACAGTAATAATTTAGTGTGCGATATAATAATTTTCATTTTATATCAATTTTTATGATCTCAGAGCAAACGATTATTAATAATTAGTGCAATAGCGTTTGAGTTAAAAAAAAAAAAAATTAGTCTTTTATAATTTACAGAAAAATATTATCATTGATTTGCGGCGTTTGGCTGTTTATTACTTGATAGTTTATGTATAATTCGATTGGTACACGGTCTACACGAATCTGTATAAATAATGAGTTTAAAAATGTAATTTAAAGTAAATATTATCTTTATAAGAAAAAAAAGTGGAAGTTCTACATTTCGTGTACATTTGTTTTGTACCTGCAATTCCGCCGGGGACGTTTTCGATTCCCAAAAGAAATTTGGTGACATTGTTTATTTATATAAAGTGTAGATTTTCTTTTAAATATATTTTCCAACGTCACAACCTTTTTTTTAAATTCTTAAATGAGATAATGAGATTCTTTTATTTTTTTTCTTGTAATTATAAGGTTTCAGAAATAAATTTTGTTAATGAAAAAATAGTGTTTTTTTTTTCATATCAACGATTGTCATTAAACTTTAATTGCGGTTTCCTGGAACTAACCGACACGGCTGTTAGTCTTTTATTCGGTTTATTCGATAGTAACAGTTAATAACACGCTTTTGGAGTAGTTATGAAATCAGTTTTTTTTCATTCGTCGCGATCGATGGACGACAAATAACTGCTAAATTATCATGTCACCTTAAAATGTTGATACGTTACATTCCTCGATTTTGTTGCCATTATGATCGCAAGCGCGTGACTTCAAAAACAACACGAAAATTCAATAACAGTGAAACGGTCGGACAATCTGTTTTAGGTGGTCGTAGTGTCATAGCCAACAGGTATTACAATTTATAATAACATTGTGACATCAGTGACTAACTAAGATCTTTGGTGGACAATGTGTGAATTTATTCATGTTATTTGCTAATTAACGGTTCGTTAATTATTAAAGTTCTTATTAATATACACAGTATAAATTAATATTTTATGTAATATTATTACTGAAATTATTTTTTTTTAGTTCAATAACCATTTAATTAATTGATTTAATTTTGTTTCCTAAACAATTAAAACAATTAAAATATAATATACCAGTTTATAATACGTAGACATAATACAAGTATACGATTGTATTGAACTTAACATTTTACAAAAAATGCGTGACTATCTGCAACGTTTTCGATATTAGGTAATGATTGAACTGACTGAAGTAATTTGTAAATTTTCTTTTTCCGATTTTAAGCGATTCGACGTAATCGATGTCATTACACGTATTCAATAAAAACGTATGTTTAACTCTCCGATTTTCTGATAAATATCCAATGTTTTCTATCGAATACGTTTTTTTTTTTTACATTATAACGCCACTTTTTTCTTAGCGAATGTGTGGTTTTGAAGCAGAAAAAAGATTATGCTAGATAACTACAACACCAACGTTCATTAATATTATAATCATACATAAAAAAAAAAAAATCCGTGATTAAAGCGGACATACTTCTCTCGCGGTTTGGGTTCCAGTGTCCGCCTCTTTTGAGTACAAATTTAGTGAATTGATTTTACTATGACATTTACTAAATCCGCCTTTTTGTTTTGGTGAAAATAATGAAGCTCTGACGTAATCAGTGTTCGATTTCTAACTAGTATATTTATATTTCGAAAAAGTTTTGAAAATTTTTTTATGAATCTTAAAGAATTTATAAAAAAAACACCGTATAACTCTAAAAAATGTTATCGGGAATTTTTTTTTTAAGATTGACTTAAACAAATGAACTATTTTTATTTTAAGTCAAATTTCTAACTATTACGTTGATTAAAATATTATTGATTTAAGTGGACGATTTTTATGGAGGTCACATTGATTTCATTGGAGACAGAATTCATTTGTGGGTACTGATATCATTTCAAAATGTTTTTGGGATTTAAAATAATTACGCCGAAAAAAAAGCTCTTGATGGAAAATAAATAAATATACGCTTCGCTCAACAAAGAAGTTTTAGAATGTACGTTTTCGCATTTACGCATTCTTTCGTGAAATCGCTTGTTGTGTAAACATTCGACTAAAATGCATAGGCACATGATAATATTCTGGAATATATTCATAAGTAAATTTCAGATAGTCAAACAGTAAATTATTCAATTTTTTCTTCCTTATTATATAAGTATTAAATTGTATAAGAATGCGTCAATAAAAATAAACATTGCTTTACGAACAATAAAACTTTCAGATTTTTTTGATAGCTGTACCGTCAACTGTGTGCAGTATATACTGGTACGTATTCCTTATTATAAATTAGGAATTTATTTACTCGGCTCGATGTTATTACACAGTGAAGACAGGGAGAGAGATGGGCAAGCACTTCAAACAAGCCCTCGAACAATTGGTTTTACGCGTTGGAATATTTTTTTTTTTTTGTACCACAACTTACATACGTATACATTTACAATATACATGTACACATAGGGTATTTCACGACAATATACTCATTGCAATATCTACTGAGATAATGAAGACAAACCAATTCTTTTTTTTTACACGAACCACAAAGAAAAATTTTGCAAATGTTCATATTTTAATAAGAATTCATGTTTTTTAATCAGTTTAAGAACAGAATTGCTTTCACGTCATTAATTATTTTTGGGAAATTTGAATATAGAAATTTTGTGGAGTTTATTTTTCTGGAAATGTATGAAGTTTAAAATTTTATTTTGAGTTAGTGTTTGGTTAGGTTAGTAATAAGTACCTGGTGCTAAAATTATCATATTTATTAATATGAAGAATATTTTTTTGCATAAGAGCCGCAAATGTGTACGGATAAATCTTCGTACTCTGTACACGCGTGAGAGTAATATCAACGATGAAGTTTTAATGAAAAATGCTTCTACCAGACTTTTTACTCGAAATTCGTAAAATGGTAGTTAGTAATTAGTTTAAAAACATGAAGATCTTAAAGAGTAACACGTCTGGGGCGTACAAACAGTTTTCGAGTTAGTCAAATTTAACTTTAGAGAAATGTTATTAAGTGTTGTGATTAAGTTTTTGGGAAAGTTAAGAAAACTCAAAGAAAAAAAATCAGTTTTGATTGAGAATAATTAAACAAAAATTAAATTCTCGGCATTTTTTTCAATGGCTTTTCATATTTTATTGTCTATCGATGAAATGCGTCATGGCAAAGATAACAGAAACATAACACGCAATACTAGCAATTAACATTTTATTTTATCATTTTAGATTCTGAGTGAAGCGAAGGATCTTATGGTTTTAAAATGATGTTTATTTTAGATTCTGAGTGAAGCGAAGGATCTTATGGTTTTGAAATGATGTTTATTTTTTTATTTATTTATTTTTTTTATTTATTTTTTTTCTGTAAACACTTTTTCGTATAGAAACCCTTGTCCAAAAGTTTCGTCCAGCAACTCTTTAGATTTTTCAAAGTATTGAAGCTAGAAACTTGAAAATTTTATCCAATATCAAATACATACTTTTTTATATTGGACAACATTTCCAGAACAATTATAGCACTTTTGACTTAAATATAGAACTTTAAATTTACCAAATTGTTTGAAAGTTTTTATGTAATATAATTTTAAATATTTGACAAAAAATTCTGAAAATTTAACATGACCTTACTCATATACCTACCTAATTATCCTAACAAATATTCAAAAATCGTGAGTCAGGATTTTTTTTATACACACTTTAATAAATTATTATACGATTTTTTACGATATTGTCTGATTTCTTTTAAGTTTATTTCTAATGAAATATTGAGTATTTGTTAGAAAGTTCTGAAATTTTAATACAAGTTTACTCTTATACTAAACTATCAACACCGAAAAAATATCAATAATCGTGACTCAAGATAATAATGTATACGATAGAAATTATATTACACTGAAGCTTTGCTCAAAATCGTTTTATACTAAAGAAATGAGTCATCATTTCTTTAAAACTTAATACATTCATCACCAATATCTTGTCCAAGGACCGAGGGGACGAAGGACGAACTTGTACCACCATCATCTCGCTTACCAGCTTTTTAATTTATATTATTTCTTGTTTGATTCCATCGACCCGTTGTAGTATATCGTCCACCGATAATTTCAATTTAGACGGAATATTGTTTTATCACAGTCATCGCAGTTATATGCTTATACGACGGGTAAGCCGGTCTCAACTCTTGGGGATCTTGGGTGAGTCTGAGAGAAAGAGAACGGCTCTGGAGCTCTTCTTCTTTGGAAAAAACGATAAGGCAGACGTAAAAGAGTATCAGCTTATCTGACGTATGACGCAAAAAAAAAATATAAATAATTCATGTAAAATAAAAACGTTGACCTTTTTTTTAATGTAGAACTCTCGAAATGATAACACGTCGATATTTGTCACTAGCTGACCCGGCGAGACTTAGCTATTGCTAGATTTTATTACATGTTATTGTACTGCCTGTGTGTATATTTATTCACCTCTGTAAACATAAACATAATGGTTAATCTGTATGTAGTCTAGAACTTCGTATTATTCGTTATACGCCACAACATTCTACCGCCTTTTGAAATGGACTTTCGTATTTTTTCCTTTTATAATATTAACGGCCATATTAACTTGATTAGTATTAACATCAATTAATTAATAATTTTCAATTATAATTTTTTTTATTTTTTTTTTTTTTTATTTAGAACTTTCAGCTACAGCTATTATAGTTCGACAATTACAAGTATACAATTAAATTAATAATATTAAACATGATAATAATAAATCTGATTAATACAAATAATGATAGACGGTAGAAAATGATATCGTATCCAATTAAGATTAAAATAACATAATCACAGAATATTTAATAACAACAGTTTAGATATTTATGGTTTCGCGAAGACTGCAATTAAGGAGATAAGGTATTCTTAGAAAGTAATGTGTTTAATAGAGAGGATAAAAGAGAAATCAATGGAGTAAAGAGGGAATTAAGTTGCGTAATAAATTGGGATATAATATTGGAAATAGGTTCAGAGTTTAGATTATTTGAATTGCCCACAGTTGCTTCTGCGTAAGTCCTAGGTTCTCCTTTGCGTCGGGTGTGAATGGACGGGGGCTTATCTGAGACTGGCAAGACTCTTGTGAGCACTTTAGTGCGTTTTTTGGTAACGGATTGATAGACACGGCATCCTTTGTAGTTGGCCGTGTGAACCTCAGAACAGAGCGCGCATTTGGCTGGACTATCTCGATCCTTGGTACAGTCCTCGGAGCGATGGTCTCCACCGCATTTGACGCATCTAGATTCATGGTGACAGTAGTTATCGGTATGGCCATAGGCTTGACAGTTGTGGCACTGTGGTGGACCACGATGGGACAAATGAGGTTTCTCGATTATAACTTTGGTATTAAGTAGCGAAGTGATATTAAAGATATCATTGTTGTTATTCTGACGATTTAAATCAACAAAAAATAATGGGAGACCGCATTTATTTTTATTTTTGACATTAATGACTTGTTTCACCGAATGTCCTTCCTCCGACAAAGCCACGGAAATTTCCGAGCATAATGTGGAATGGTGGAGATTTCGTATTGCGACTCTGAATGAGCGATTAACGTGAGCTTGAAAGGTATGGAAACTAGAATCAGTTTCCTTGAGATGAGTCATAATAGTATTGTAGTTATGTACACCCCTGGGATAAACGATTAGGTGTGATTTAGTGGACTTACAGGTAAATGCGTTAGGACCGGTTAACTTTGTTAGCTCATTTGCGAAGGCGGAGAAATTTGAGATGTTGGAGATGTAAAACGGTGGATCCCGTGGCGTGACGTCTTGTACATCGAGCGTCGGCTGCTCGATACTTTGATTTGCAGGACCCGGTTTTTCGTTACGAGCTGATGCACTGTTGGTGGATGTGATGAATACGGTGTCACTGGAATCCTCGGAGTACAGGGCAGCAAACCGATTTGGTGTAACGAATATTTTTGATTTTTTATCGGTAACTTTTGGAGAAATTGACGAATTAGAAAGATTGCGTTTGTTAGGCATAGACGTTTGGAGTGGACCGCCACCGGTGTCGTGGACTTTGTCTACCATATTATCGGACGGCAAACGCGATAACGGAGCTCATAAGCAACTACGTGCGTGCACATTGAGCGTTGTAGCCGGACTGAAATCAATTATAATTAGTTACTGTTTTTTTTTCATTCGTGAAAATCATTATCAAGAACCGTCCCTCCCAAATGTATTTCCGTGCTAAAAATATTTAAAAACTGGTTTTAGTATGTGGTAGTGGGACAAAGGCTTTCAATGGCTTTAGACTTTCCTATGGAAAACCATTTAACAAAAGACTGTGTAAAAACATTTTTTTTATATCAATTTTTCTTATTACAATATTAATTGTTAAAATTAATTAATGAAAATTGAAAAAATTTAATTTTTTTGTTTATAAGCGTGAAAAACTATTTCAACCGGCTAGCCGATAGAACATGTGACCAAACGGAATTTGTTTTCTTAATTTTACAAACGATAAATTATAAGCTATCTGTGTAACTGTTAACAATAACGCGTCCGCAGCGAAACGAGAAAATAACTTTCGTTTTTTTTCGGCCACTGACAATTTTATTCATTTTCCGGCGGATGGGGTACGGGAGTGAAGACGACTCGGTCGAAAATTGTGTCTCGCTCGTTCTCCCGCCGAAAGCAATATCCCCGGGCACGCCTCTGAGAATTCGGTTGTACGCGGGGATTAGACACACATCATAACGCGCCCCCGTTCGGTCCCGTTGTCGCCGGACGCCGTCGAGCGGACGCCGCATTTCGGGTCGGACGGTTCGTTCGAGCGTTTGAGTGGCTCAGCGGCTCTTATTAATTTATTCACAATGAACAGCGATATAATAACACAATAGAAACGAAACAATTCTGGGGACTGTGGCGTGAACAGTAACGCTATGACGGTAACGACGGGGCTAGGTCGATTTTAATCTCGCGATCGCATTTCCCGTTGACGCGACGGTACATTATTGTTATTATTTTAGACAAAGATGTTGATCGAGAGGACCGTAATGCTGTAGCAATTTTTTTCACTAACCGTGTTTTTTTTAGAGGGTCAAAACCAGATAAGCGAATAGTAACAGCCGGGATCCCTTTAATAATTCCAACGAACCGCGTGTGGTAAACGGTGTAGTTATCGTTTGATAAACGTCCCGAAATTGTACGCGTTATATTTTATTTTCTTTATATTAAATACGAGCACGGCCCAAAGTACAGTGTTAATTAGGTATATAGTAGTACAATAAAACGTAATTTTATAAACAGTTATCTCAGAAACATTAAATTTTGCATTCTATTCAAAACTATCATTTGACGTCTGTGCACTAAATTCATAATGTGTTTGAAATTAAATTTAAAACTTTTTGTTAATGTGTTTTAATATTATTCATACATTGTTTAATGTCATAAAACAACGCACTATAAATGTTGTCTATCGTCAAATCAGCGAAGACTTGTGAGAAAAAAATGTGAGAGTTTTCTCTTCAAATAATTATGTTTTCAATACATGATTCGTATACGTCCACGCCACTTTTGGAATGGCACAAAGTAAAAATAACTCTTCAACAGAGCATGTTTTATCTTTAATTACTTAAATTAACCTAACTCAATAATAGTTATAAATGAAACTACTCTTGAGGGTTGAAGCGCTTAAAGCTATACGTAGGATACGTCTAAAATACGACGTGTGCAACTCTATAGGTATAGTCGAAATTATACGTCGTGGTATGCTATTCAATGCAGGGGCGGACTGGCCCGGGGAGCTGTACACCAAGTAGCATCCCGGGCCCCGATTCGTATTTATGACCGGGCCCCCGATTATCACAGTCGGGGCCCTTTTTAATTTAACTTTTATTGTAATATTTTATAATATAAAGATAAATGATAAAAAAGATCGACAATACTGTTGTTAATATATTTATAATGTTACATCGTGTCATCGTATCAGTCATGTCTACGTAGTTAAAACAAATCCAAAAAATAACTATTCTTATTATTTTTTTTTTTTATGTATTTATTCACTTTTCTGGACTCTTTCCTAATTTAGGTAGGTTTGAAAAGAAATGCGGGCCCCTAATAAATTTTGCACCCCGGGCCAAAAATAGCCTGTCCGCCCCTGATTCAATGCATCCATTTTAGGCGTATAGATATACGTTTGATAATACAGACGCGTCTGGAGTCTCAGACACGTTTGGCATAAGTCAAAAAAAATATTTAGTTGAACATATTTTGTGATCAAAAATCGGAGGTGGAAATTTTTCTGGAATTAATTCGTTGACAGTAATTAGCTAGTCGAAAAATTTTGGAAAATGAGTGGGCGAAAAATTTGGTCGACAATTTTTGAACTAAAATTCATTGTACTGATCCGTTTTGTCATACGGACGCGCTCGGTGTCCCAGACGCGTTTGGAAATTCTGTTGAACAGGTATGAACGAAAATGAATGACTGTTATTAATATCCTCATTAAAAAACTTTGGTGGATTACGCGAGAGCCACCAGACACAGGTTATGTGGCTTTATGGCAATAATGAGTGTCTTTGAGGTATCGATTAAAAATGTTTGCTTACCGTTTGTCTATTTACTTCTCCATTTTATCACACGACTTGTATCTCACACGCCGAGCGTTTCACTTACAGCTAGTAATGTATAAACACTAATTAAACATATGTTTATGATACAGTGTGTAAATCTATTGAGTTACATTAAAATTTGTTTTTCCTAAATAAACGTACCGATAGAAACTTTTTATTATGTGATACGACACAACCAATTATAGACTTTTTCAAATTGTTTTTAACTAGTAATTACGTGCGATGGATCGACACAGTGAGTTACCGGTCGTTTTTACTTTAAATAATAGAACATTATATACCGTGTTAAGAATCATTGAAGACGACATTGTATACATTTTCGCTGTATCAATAATCTGGTTTTATTATTAAAGTTTTATCGTTCATTTTTCTTTTTATTATAGGTTTTTGTTGAATTAAAGGAGCGTTTTGTTCTAAGGTAATATCTAAATTTTTATTTTCTAATGCTTTTGAATTTTATTTATTAAATCGTATTTTTTCATATTATACATTAACAGAAATATTGTTATAATAGAATTTTCAAGGTTTATAATTGTTTTGTTTGAAATTTCCGGATTTTTTATTTGAATGTTATGATAAATTATTTTTGAATTTTCCAAAATATCATCTATTTTATTTGTATATAGATTGACACTATTATTTAAATTATCATATATTTGTAGGTTGTCTTTTGAAGTTTTTGATTGGTTATTTGAGGTTTGAGTATTGCTTTGTTCTTGTTCAGGCCTTGAATCCTCTAATTCTGCGTCTGTTATTAATTTGTTGAATTCTATTTTATTTGTTATTGAACTATTAAGAATTGTATTGCGTTTTTGTTCGCTCAAAGTATCGTTTACGTCATTTAACGTTGTTACACTTTAAATATATCTACTTATCCTACATCTTAATTCATCAGTTTTTCCTGTTGTTTTTAAATTTTTATTTATACATTACTGTATGAGAAATGCTTTTATGAGAGTGCAAGTGTCAGTTGCTGTATTAATTTGAATCGAAGGTTCAGATTTAGGATATTTTAAATCACTCATTTAAATATAAGAATTAAATAATTTTCGTAATCATGTAACTCAATATAATGTAACTTAAATAAAAGAAGAGAAAAAAATAAAAATAAAAATATAATATGTAAGAAAAATAAATAATTTCCCTAATATAATTCACCCTGGTGTTGTCGGTAAAAAAAAATATCTCGAGGTCGTAAGAGAAACGAGACCTTAGTTCGGCGCCATTTTGTTGTATACGTTCCGCGTACGTTCTAAGTAGAAAACTTCATTAAAGGTTTAATATTATTATAAATATAATTAATTCACAAGAACTCACTTCTATTTGTATAAAACATATATTTAATTTACATTTACAAACATATATAATATATATATATTTATAAATTTTCAAAATGATCTCACTTCTATTCTCTACGGATGTTCATCTACACCGCGTACGTTCTGCGGTCGACAGCACTCTCTCTCTCTCTGTAGCTTTTGTCCTTATATGTTATATACATTTTTGTTGTCTCAGCTTATTTTGCTTCATTGACCTACTACTTCTACGTATATTATAACTATTTCTTAAATATTAATGTTAAAATGTCTGTCTCAGCTTATTGCTTTTGATGACTTAGTCCTAATATCTATTGTTAGCTCCCATATATACTAAAATGACTACATAAAAAGTCGTCTTTAATACGATATCATTTAATTGTCTTATTGACGAAAGAAGTTGCTCATTGATTAGCGCAGTGATTTCGAATTGTATACTTTACATTTCTCTTCTGGGTTCAGGGGTTCGAAGTTTCTCGTATATATGTATGCGTGTGATGTGTGTGTCTGTGTAAAGAGTTCGAAGTGATACGCAGTGTTCCCGGATGCATGGTGAGCGTGGCAATTAATGCGCCATCTTCCACCTCGTGACATTACGTATGGTATAGATACCTACTTTTACGGTTAACGGTGTGTACAGTAGAAGAAAACTTTTCAACCAAATCGATTAAATAAACTCTTCAGTCATTTATTATGTGTGTTATGTGTTATGATTGCTTTCAGGTCATTTATCGCGTACAATAATTAATACTTTTGGTGTCGTACATTTTAGGATATTGTATTGTAGTGCAACGTTTTCATGATCGTTTATTAAATCTTGACCGTTATATGCACAAAATAACACGAGAGAGCGGGTGGGTCGAGTCGGTGAATCGCGATAGAGTGGCGCGTCCTTTGACTGATGTCACTGATTATTTCGTGGATAAGGTGACCACCCAACATTGAGCCATAACATGTCGCGCGACTATTAGCACGCGACGCACCAATATGTTTCGCCACTCAACTATCACGAATCGTTTGCCTTACTGACTGTAGCCCCGGAAACCTGTTACATTTTTCGCCGGACTGTTCTCTTGAAAAATATGATTTTTTGAAAGGGAGTTGACCGGGTCACGTCAGCCTTCGCTTTTGGCCGTCCTTGTATTCGGGGCGTGCCTGTTTGGAAGTACGCGATATTTAACGTTACTTGTCAAAAGCGTCGTTTTTTCGTAGTTTGATTTAACTATCAATTATGTTTTGTTCGATAGCAGCTGACAGCGCACGGAGATTCATTTACAAAGGTATATCGACGTACAGTCCGTAAAATGAGATTTTTTATTAGTATCAGATATTTAACAGTAACAGCATTTCGTAAAGTCTATAAAATATGTTAAAAAAAAAAAAAAAAAAAATTCTACATACGATGTTTGCAATCAACTCGTATCAGTAAAATATATGTAAAAAAAAAAAAAATACAAATCACTGTTTTCTATATATTTAGTTTGATCCAAACAAATCCAAATACATCAAGAGAGTTTTCGGAAACGTACACAGTGCTCGTGACATCACAGTTATAGCTGATACTTTTTTGTAGGTTTACGGGTTTGAAACCGAACAGTGTCCCTCAACTAATAATTCACGCCCGGGAGTTGTGAACGAGTTTGTTGCGAAATAATTTAACGCATTACATTATAAATTACGTTAAACGTTTTCAGCGAAACGCGTGTTTCATTATAGGAAATTTCAAAATGTATTGACGGTGAAATTAAAAATACAAATAAATCTTTTGCCGAAAGACGCCAGCGCAACTCTTTTGTTTTCATATCCTTGTTTGGTACGTATATACGTACATTCCGGACAAAAAACTTGGCTTTTGTTTGGAGATTTGTGTGCATACTTGTTGATAGTTTCGAAAGTTTTTGTGACTACTAGAGACTAGAGCAATAAATTTTCGCATTTCGTACTCTAAGCAGACCGGGAAAAGTTTTTGTTTTTACAACGGCGTATATTTATTTCTGATAAATGGTTTTTAAGATAATTAGCGAGCGCATATCTGCGATGATAGTTCCCGTATCGAATCAATGATTACAAATAATATTATTTATGGACCAGATAGTAAATGTCAGTGTATTACACGAACTATAAATTAAAAATATCGCAGAAGTCGGTTCGGATGTGTCGTATGAAAAATTATCTCATTGTTATAGTTGTCCGTATTTCAAAGAAGAAACCTGCCCAAAGACCGATTTTGACATGGACAAAATCGTTAAACACATTTGACGCCAGATCGTCCATGTGTCGCGTCCGGGTTCGTGAAGGAACGTCAATTATTTTGCCGTATCAAAGTGACCTTTATCGAATATGCGATTTCAACGAAATACATTCTTTACCAAACGAGTCGGATTTATTACTTTTCCTACATAAAATATTCACTGTCTAGACCGATTTGTTATTTGAGAGAATCAGTTGTGTGTCAATAAGTGTAATGCGGTTGAACGTAGGATGTCAATAATGAAATTGATTTTGTGCATACCTACTGCGTGTTAATGATTTTCACGCGTTAAATCATAGTTATTGATGTATTTATTTAGCATAATTCAATTTTTACAATAATTGTTAATTATTTTTTTAAGGCCTTTTTTTCGTATTAAAGAGAAATTTACAATTTGTTCAATAACATAACGATGAGTAAATATGATATATAATATGAATAGAATTGACACGAAAAACTTGATTGGAGAAAGAGGTCCATTAGCAACACCCTGATATTTTGTTGTTTTATCCACACTTAAATGATTATTGAGAACATTTTGTTTTTGTTAAAACCGGTTAGGTTAATAAATAAATAAAATAAACCCTTGTAATAAGTCGAAGAACAATGTTCTAGTGAGCTTGTATTGGACGGATGTTGGAAGGTTTGGTCGATTCCCAAATCTGGATCCTTTTTGACCCGATGGGTCTTATTATTGTTTTATAAATTAATAATTTTGTTTTCGGTATAGTTTGGGTTTTAGTGATGGACAAAGTTTGAGTAGTCTTGTGTTTGCTGTTTGTCTTTTTATTCTTAAATTGAGTCCCCATGTAAGGTACTTATTTAATGTTAAAGTATATTATTTGGTCGAATGATAGTTTGACTTTATTGTTAATTGTTATATTAGAGCATTGGTCTTTTTTTAAGGTTCATATAATATGGGAAGATTTGTTTTTATTTATTTTCGTTTTTAATTTTTTCCGATCAAGTTTCGATTTTAAAAGTGTGTTTTTGTAGATTTTTAGAGGCTATTATGGGGTTATTGTTAATAGGATAGTAGTGTCGTTGGCGTAGGTTGCTAGTATCGTATTTGGGTATTCTCTTCAATTAAAAAACTAATAAAATGCGTTAAAAATCTTAGTTAAAGACTGATATAAATCATAATCATTAAATAAATTTGTATTTACTTATTTTTTACTTAATATAATTTAGTGTACAATTTTAAACGATTTCACTTCAAATTGTGAAAGTGAGTTTTTGCTTCGAAAACCGAAACTCTTGTATGAGTAAAGTTATAAGATGCATGAGTGGATTTGATAGCCTTTATCCCAAGTTTTAAGCGCTTTAAGTTTTTTACGGTGTTTAATATTTTCTATAAATAAAATGTTTTATCCTGAGATAATAAAATTACTTTATTATTACAGTAAACATTAAACTACCAGTTTAATGTAGTTTAATTTAAATTAAACACATTTCAATTTAAATGTTTTTTTTTTACATTTTTAATTTTCTTAAATTGTACCCGAGTTACTTTTTTATTTCTTAATTATTATTAATACTATATAAGGTATATTATATTATTATATTAATTAACTAGAAGGTCATCAATTAATTTACACATTTTACTGCTTTTTGTCAAATTATTAGTGGAAATTTTAGCAATCAAACCCTTATTAAATTTGAAATTCTTATCTAGTAGAAATTTTCTTTGACTTAAATATTCGAAAAATAATTTTCTATTTATGTTCTTATTTCCATTAAGGTTATATCGATCAATTATTTTTTATCAAACTTTAAATTAGAAAATTAGTGTAAAAAATCCACTATTTGTGCATAGCTTTTACACGCGGTTTACCAACGAAAACTGTTCGCTTTTCCAACACGAGACAAAGCTTGATTTAATACTTATTCAATTACCCAGTTAATAAATAAACAATTAGTATGAGTTAAAGAAAAAAAAAATTTAGGTTTAATATTGTGCCTTAATACCTAGAACGTTTAAAAAATACAAATTTCAATTTTTTTTCCATATGGTCGTGTAACTGTGAGACCGGTGTGTGGTTTCAGTTGTTTTCTGGCTCTTTCGCTGAATTGGCTGCAAATCACAATATTGGTAACATAAACCGTGAGGTAATCCGATTTTTCAATTTTCTCTGAGGATTGAGAAGTAAAATCAAAAAAAATAAAATTAGTTTTGTAATAAACAACACATTTTTCTATTACGCGAAAATCTATTCATTATTATGTTGGTATAATATTTTATAGAAAGTACTTTTGATTTTATTTTTGATATTGTTTTATAAAAATAAATTCAAAATACGAATATGTATGAATGTCTACACAAATTAAAAGTTTAAGCAAAACATTGGTACCAAAGCATCTTTTATATCACCCTCCACTTCTACGTAAGCACGGATAATAAAATTGCACTATGAGTTTATTTTACTGTTTTCACTCAATTTATTGACAGTTTTTCTCTACACTTAGAAAAACAATTAAAAATATATAAAAATTTCCTCTCAAAATAAAATCTACACCTATTTACTGATCTGTAGAGTTTTGTGCGTAACAAATTAATACTCAAAATATATTGAATTAGTATTTATCAAATAGATATTATATTGAAACGATTAAAAAAAAAAAGAATTATTTTTAAAATTGAACATTTTTAATTGTTTTTAGTGCCTTATTTAGCTTTTCAAATTAACATTGTTTTAAATAAATAAAACAATAAATGAATAAATTATAGCTATTTATTCAACACGATTATTATTTTAAAACATTTGTTTTATAAACATATTAATTTCCCTCATATTTTCTACGTGGGAGCTATACTTTTATGTGTATCAAATATTTACTTGTATCTCGTAACAATATGACTAAGAACAGATGGGCTGTCAGACCGACGGTATCAACAGATTATACATTTAAACATTTTATGTTTAGTAACCTAAAACTTGGGTAGATTCTTGATGAATTTACTGGAAAATGTATTAATGTGATTTCGACTATACCATAACATATGTTATCATCTAAATGTCATTAGAAATCACGATATAACATTAAGATAGGTACTTCATCGAAATTAATATCCACGTTTTCTCACAGACGTCTACACTGTACCAGACTTGGTCTGTTATATCATTCAATTTTGAATGTATAGAACTACACAAATATTACAAAACTAAATTTAACGTATGACTTTTACAATGAAAATCTCGAGAGTATCTATAATAAATGTCCCGCGATCGGAAAATCGCAAATACTCATAGGTATGGTTTCCGTAATTTTACGTCAATACGAAGTATAAATAATTAATTCGAAATATGTCACTTTTTGAATTAAAATAAAAAGTTAAATACTTATTTACTTGTTCGAGATTTCCTCTTTCCGTTTTATCATCAAAGTTTATTACTTTGGTGGATGTAAAGATTGAGTTTTTTCTTTCTTTCAGCCTATTGACTTTTTCAATAAATTAATGGTGACGTGCATTATTATTAAGCACGTTTTGAAGATTATCAATCACTTTAATAATTTGAATATTACATACCATCATAAAATAAAATTCAAACGTACGTTGAACCATAATGTCCTTCGAATAATGCCACCAGACTAAAATGCAAATTATTTATCATATTATGTTTTATAATATTAAGTACATAACATAAAAAAATGAGGTAAAGCCAGAAAATATTTTTTCAGAATGTTCAAATTATCTGTATAAATTGAAAATGATTATTGATCACTTATTATTTGTTCAATAATGCTATCGTTACATTTTACAGTCGTGCACTAAGCACTAATTAAAAACAAACTGTTTCTCTCGGTGTTATTTACAATCATTCGGTTACTTTTATTCTAGACTTAATTAAAATAAATTGAATTCAGCATTTATATTTTCACATTTTTGTCTTATCGTTCCGGCAGGTGGTTTCGCAGAATGCTCAAAGTTTGCTGTCGAACGATGGTTTCGCCGAGGTGGTTTGATATTTAACACTGTCATCTTTCTCTTTCATAACTTCATAAATAAAATTCTGTCAGTGTTGGTTTGGATGGTGTGATGATAAGTCTATTATTGATATAATAAAAAAGAGCCCATTTTCGTCATCATTTAGGTTTTGAATATTTCGACGCGCTATCGCTGGGTTTCTTATTTCAAATTTATATATTACGTTTTCTCATTTTTTACAGTGGATAATTTTTAAAAGTTTGACTATTAGTTATGACCTGTTATTTAATTATTGGAGAGTGAGTTAAATTATTTGTTACATAGTCATCGTTTTCTTTAATACGTCAAATTATAAGAAGTTTGTTTGTTATAGAATCGAGATTGTGCTTATCAAAGTTACCCATCTATTAGCTCTCCTTGATAATGCGTTGTTATTCAATGGTATATATCATTTTTCTGAAAAAATAATTAAAACAATTATAATATTACGTCGTTTTCTTACAAAAAATGTTTTAATTAATTATGAAAATTTGTACATAATACATCTAAATTTAACTCTAATTTTGAACACGAGTAATTTTCTTATATGTATACTGTCGGTACAGTCACGAGTTACAGAATATTTTATCGATTAAATGAAATTTACCATTACAAAATCTATTTTCCTGCCAATTTTTCATAATTATTTATACTATACAGGGTGTCCCACCGGGATTTACACAGAGCGATATCTCCCGTGTTAATAGAGATATTCAACTTTTTTTTTTTTTATAAGACTCACAGAGCTAAAAACATTTATTTCACATTAGTTTGGTAAATACAAATGTTGTATTAAAAAAATTAAAAAAATAACTTTTTATTTTATAATTTTTGTAAAATTCGAAGATAGCCATTTTGTAGGGCTTGTTTTTCTGAAACTTTTGACGGTTCAACTTTCAATTTTCATCAACTTCATGATTTTTAATAATTTTTTTAGTTTATAAGAAAATAGTACTATTTACCCACGTTAAAATTTTAAATCGCCTCATCAGCTCGTTCCGATACCTAACAATTCTTTTATTATTACCATAAACAATAAAAGATAATAATTATTTTACTACCCATGATTAGATTTTTGTTATCATTTGTAGCTATTATTATATTATCATTAATTATTAATTGATATATTTTATCATTATCGGCACAAATTTCGTAATTAACATTATGATTATATCGGCGTAATTGTACAGTTAACCTTACAAATTTCCTTTAACGAATGCAGTAATAACTAATAAAATAAAAAATACATGTTCGAAATAAAATACAATTGTTGTGTGATTTTTACTTTTTAAGTTCATTAGTATTTATAATATCACTTAAACGTTAAATAATAGACCACAATTTTTTTATGTATTAGTATTATTTACTCCACGTGTTTTTCTTGTGTGAAATCGGAGAGCCAAGTGACATTTAATTAATGTGCATTTTAAAGAAAATTGTTCTTCCAAATTGGTATATTATGTTAAATGTTTATCATTTTACCGTTTTACTGTTTAACGTCTGATCAATAATCAAATTGGCATGTCTTTTTCATCATTTATTAAAAAAATGCAAAACATAAGAATTGACAAATTGCTTAAAACCAACTGTAGACTATTATCAAAGGGACCTACTAAATAACTGTCAATCAAGTATCAAAAATACAGCGACATAACAAGTCATTATGGAAGTTTCATTCAAGTACATGAATTAATGTAAATAAAACAAGTAATTATCAATAACTTATTTAAAGGTACAAGTACAATAATTAGTGAACTATTAATAATATTTCAGAAATATCTGTCGTATGTGTTTGGTGTATGGTCAACAGATCTTAGATAGATGTACCACCTATGTATCAAAAATCAAAAATAAGAAGAGCTAGAATAATGTGTACAAACAAGTATCTATTTTTATTCTTCATACTGAAATTTAAATTAAAATTGTTAAAAAATATTACCTACCAAAATATATCTAATATTCTATGTACTTTTTAAATGTGATTGGTATGTAAAACATGTTAAAATATGGTTTATTTTTGAACAGATGAAAGTTGGTAATTTAATATTAAGTAGTTAGATGATTTCCTAATTAATATTTTGCAATGTATAACCAATTAAGTGTACATAAAATAAAAAACTCAATTATATTAACCAAATTATATTGCCTGAATTTTGTATTAAACTTTTCTGACACAGTTCTAGACCTTATTGTGTCAATGTATTAATGTATTATTACGTTATTTATTAACTGGGCCCGGATTTTATAGCATTATATTATGTGCTATACTTAATATAACCTTAACATATAGAAAACTAAGCAAAAATAAATAAGTAAATAATAATTTACTATTATAATGTAACTATTAAGTATATTATGTTGTGTATAAATGTATATATTTTAACTAATTTAAATTCTTTATTGTATAAACTATAATGATGTAGTAGCTCACTCTGTAATTTTTCCATGTTCTATAATAATAAGTAAATGCTATAAAATCCGAGCCCTCTTTATTAATCTTTATTAATTACCACTTTCTTCATGTTAATTTTGAGTTAACTTAATTAAGTTTTTTTTTTTTACAATTTTTGGCTGTGTTTGCTTAGTCACTAAGATATATTTAGCTTTATAAAAGTACTCTGCATTATGCAATCCGTCAGTAAATGCTTTTATATTTTTAGTTGGTTAAGTGAATGTGGTCAATTTTGTAAAAAAAATGTTGATTAATATTAACATTAATTTTATTTTTACCCTTTGACTATTGCACAAAACATCATTGACATTAGTAGCAGATCAGGGGAGAACCTTTTCAAAAATTAGTACTTATAAAAAATAAAAAAAATAACTGAACATTTTAGTAATGTGTACATAAAAAGATAAAGTTTGGCCAAAATAAAGCCCATGGAACCCTCCCCTAGATCTACTACTAACTGATTGTTGTAGGTTTATCTGAAGCACGTAATACTAATGACTCCGGCAATCTATTAGGGACTTATAATTGTTAAAAAAATAAAGGAGTTATATCATTTCAATGAACAATTATATGTATGTATGCAGTTTATATAATGGATAATTCCAACTTCATCTTATTAATGCAGTAGTCAAAGGGTAACAACACCATACAATACCATCTTAAATGTGCGTGCCACAGATATGAATTTAATTTATTTTGTACATATATTTGTTATAAATTTATTTTGTTTAAAGTCGTTACTCATAAACTATTCTATCTACCTTTATTCACTTTTTTGTACTACATTTTGAAATATGTGTAATATAGCTAATATAATTTTTAATGTTATAACCCTAATATTATGAAATAAATAAGATTTGTTTCTTTTTTACAATGTACACATTTTGCAACCACTTGATTTGTTTAAAAATATGAAGTTTTGGTTAGTATTATATTACTGTATGAATGAATACTGTTATTATGTTTCATGGTTTTTCATTGCTCATAATTTTTTGCTAACTAATACTCGCTATTATTTAAATTTTAAATAAGATGTAACTAAGAAATAAAGGTGATAAATACCAATAAGTAAATTATATAAATAAACATATTTTTAATTCATAATTTATGAATTATTTTTTTTATTTCCAATGTATGTATTTGTATAAATAAATCTTTATCATGAATCATGATATACTTGTATTTCTTAATAAATTTTACCAATAAGTCCAATACATACATGCAATTGCATAATAAAATAATTCACTCATATTGATTTTTAATACCAATACCTACCATTTTATTTTTGAGCTTAAAGTAAGATTGTATGATACCAAAGATAAATAACATATTATGTAATTGTGTACAAAATGTTTTATTGTGATTTTATAGTTGAATTACATTAATTATATTAACAATAAGTATATTGCATATATTTTTTAAACTTCACAGTGAAAAATACAATCTTTGTTTTACTTAATTGTTAATTTAATAATATTTTATTTTTCTTAAATTATAAGTTGGTACAATAATTAATTGCAATTAATTTATTTTTAAAGTGCCTGCTATTTACAATAGTTATGAATATATTGACATGTTATTAATTTATTGTGAAGTCAGGAAAAATTGTAGGGAAGCTGCTGCTTTATACAGACAAAGGTATCCAGAGAGAAAAGCACCAGCTTTTAAAACATTTCTTAATTTAGAAAGCCATTGTCGTAGATCAGTTGTCATAAATACCTAATACAATACAAATTATACAATATTAGTACCTAACGTTTTATAAAATTAATTTAGGCTGTTAACCTGGGTGTCGTAAAACGAAGGTAAGGTGTCAGATTCTGCACATAACTGAGCAACAAGAAATTGAAATAATGGCAACCGCATTGATAAACCATATATTGATCCGCATGTAAGTACGTACGAGGGGTTTGGCAAGGGAAACTGGCTATTCTAAATCATCTGTTCATATAGAATTAAAACAATATAAGCTACATCCATATAAAGCGAAATTAGTTCAAGGTTTAAGACCAACTGACTTTCAGAGAAGAATGATATTTATTCTGAAAATTTCAGAAATTTATAGATCAGACAGTAGTTTTAATTCAAAAATATTTTGGTTTGACGAAAGAAAATTCTGCAACAACAGGATAATGAATTGTCGAAATATGCATTATTGGACTGACCAAAACCCCTATGGTTGCGTGAGACGAAACACCAAATTAAGTGGAGCACAAACGTGTGGTGTGGGATTCTAAATGGGAAAATAATTGGTCCATATTTTTATGATGGCAATTTAATAGGTAAATTTAATTATGTTTGTGAGTTTGTGTACAAATAAATACCTATGTATAAAATATTATTAATAATATGGAATAGTGAAACGAATCTTAATTTAACTTTAAAAATGTAATCCATAACAAAGTTAATTATAAGTTAACAACAATCTACATAATATGATGAATATTTTTTTTATAAATTAACGCTATTCCGAATAGTTTAAAAAATAGGATGAATAGGAGGTAAAATCAATATTTGAACTTAATATAGTGGCCCATCCATAAAAATAATGCTGGACACGCCACTGCCTATTCGGCTTTTAAACGATGATTTTTAAAAAGTACAATAATTTACAAATACAACAGTAAGACATTTAAATATTATTTACATGATAATACAGTATTCTTATTCAACTGGTGATCAATATTTGAATTTTTTGTCAAATGAAATGTCCATTTTATTGGAAGAAATCGCATTAAAATCATTAAATGTACGGAAATCGCAATAATAATTAATGTTATCAATAATTGAATTATAACTATTGTATATTTTACAATTGATTATTGATCATTTATGTTATCGGAATGTAATTCATGGATTAATAAACACCGGGTAGGTAAGAAGTATGTCTAATTGTTTAGATGATAATAATTATGGTTTATAAAATAATTACTATCTTTTATTATCTATGGTAACAATAAAATAATAGTTAGGTATTGGAACGAGCTGATAAGGCGATTTAAAATTTTAACGTGGGTAAATAGTACTATTTTCTTATAAACTAAAAAAATTATTAAAAATCATAAAGTTGATGAAAATTGAAAGTTGAACCGTCAAAAGTTTCAGAAAAACAAGCCCTACAAAATGGCTATCTTCGAATTTTACAAAAGTTATGAAATAAAAAGTTAATTTTTTAATTTTTTTAATAAAACATTTGTATTTACCAAACTAATGTGAAATAAATGTTTTTAGCTCTGTGAGTCTTATAAAAAAAAAAAAAGTTGATTATCTCTATTAACACGGGAGATATCGCTCTGTGTAAATCCCGGTGGGACACCCTGTATATACATTTCATCTGCAAGTAAATACTTAAATTATATTTTTAGACTTCACCATACATCACTGACAAGTAACAAATCATGTAAATGTGAAGTCTTATAAAACGGTTTTGTCCGTCCGTCCGTCTGTCCGTCTGATTCACAGATAGCGACCGCTACGGTGGTCCTGTACAGACAAATGATGGCTTAAAATGATCCCTGGGACAAGGCGCTCAAACTATATGCAGCGCTTTCCGATGCGACGTCATGGGACCTCAGGAGATCACCTGATGTGGCCGCGTATGGGAAATCCTGGGTAAAAATATCGAAAAAATTAAAACCGTAAAACAACATCACTAACTACATCATTTTTGATAGCTTGTGATTTAGCTATACTTAACCGAGCGGGAGGTTAAATTGATGCTATATTCTCCAACATTTCAGGAATATCTGAATACTATTGTTCTCAGACTAGTATTCACGACCCAATCTGCTTTGTTATCAATAACGATTCTTAAAATGTTTTTATTATGTTTTATTATTTTTGTAATAGTTTTGTATGTATTTTACAATCAATACATTTTTATATTTTCCAATAATTTTAAATTGTTAAATTGAAATGTGACACGTTCGCGGTGAAGTCCCATCTTATTCTACGGTTCTTAACCGTACTGATCCCACTTGTTTTATAATTGGTTTTACACAGCGATAAGTACATAATTGGTGATATATAATTCAAATAAGTTTAAAAGACCGTTTAAGGGTAAAAAATGTAGTTATATTATTATAGGGTAAAATAAAGAAAACTGTTTTAAGAAAAATATAATCTGTATTTATATACATATTATATTTATGCTAAAAAAGTTATGCGCTAGAGCTATAAGCAACGTGAACTGTCTAAATAGTAATATATCGAAGGTCAAAGGCGATTCGATGAGAAAATAGTAAAAAAATATACCTAGAAAATTTAACGACCTACCAATGTCATTCTACAGGCCAAAAACTACAAACATAAAATATTTGGTGGGCTTAAATTATTAGATGATCTTTTTTCACTTGTCGATATAACTAATACCAATTAAAACAAAGAATCATGTTCAATAAATATACATAGTTATAAGTCTTATGAGTATCGTATCAACTTCATGGATGTACGACAAGAGGTTAACCTATAAGAAACACAGTAATGAGAAGATTGACTACTAACAAAAGTGTCTATAGTGAAAACAGTATTAATTTAATTTATCGGTTCGTATTTATTTATTTCAAAATCATTGAATGTGGACTGCACTAAGAACTGCCACGGACCGAATTCGAGCCAAAAGTCGTAAATCGCCCTTTATTGTACTGCTAGTATCCACTAACTAAGAGACTCAAAGGGACTTAAAAATCATTTCAAACTTGAAATAAAGTGTACTGTTCATTGAGCGGTCTTTTTCATAACTTATACGACGACGAGATGACGTCCGCAAGTAGAAACGATAATCAGAAGAAATCGAATATACATTTCCAGTTTCTTTTTTAACACTTTCGAAAAATCAAAGTCATAATACATTTTTCCCGTCTTTATTGAAGCATAAATTGGTACCATATCCACCGAAATGACCAATTTTGAACAATCGTAATTCAATGTCTATTCAATAATAATAAAGAAATGATATTCCTCAATATCGATTTCTACAGACAACAGTAGTATTAGCTCAGAGAAGAATATTTTAACGTGACAAAGACGGTATTAAGCTCTACACGTGGCGTGACTCACACGCGTGTGTATGTACCCAATACTCCTGTCGGTTATAAATGCGCGTAAATTATGACGGTAGGTCATAATGCGTCATGTATCAGAAGTGCACGATAGGATTTTATTTTAAATCGACTTTAAAGGTTCAAATCGACTGAATCGCCGAGTGAGGAGCGGTTGGGTTGAACCCCGAGGATATACGTTTGACAATACTAGTCGGGTGCACCCAATTAAGACTGACTTGACTCTGAATTTTAGTTGAGTTAGGTATAAATTGTCGTCACGGACAATTATTAAACACACCGTTTTCTCCATTACTTATTCAAATGCAGAACGATTAAATACGAACCGTTTTTCGATAACGCAATGAGTATCACACGCGATTCACCTTTTTGTCGAAGTTTCACAATTTTCACTCGCATTGCGCTTCCGCGGAATACAGAAATCACCACCCGCTCTATAAACATTTTCTGCTGATCACTGTGTTAATAAATTACGGTTGACCGGTTTCTTTTCCCCCGAGGCCGTACGCATACGCTCTCGCTGCAAAACGGACGCTACGGGTTGTAAATCTGTTGACCTATCTAATTTTCACGGTCGATCGGTTGTATTTTCGAATTAATTTCATTTTTTTTGTCTTCATTTTTTTTTTGTCGCTACACTCGTATAATATAATTAGTTTTACGATGTTTTTTTTCTCCGGGCTTTTCGCCACAGTGATTTTGTCAGTTCGGTTCAATTTTATTTTTAAGCCCGTGGTGTATGACGACGTCAACGGACCCTGCGCGCTCATGTCCCGCAGGGCTCGATCGCGGAGAGTGTCGACCCGCGCGGAGCACCGAATTCACCGCGGAGTGTGTCAACCGCGTGGTGGGTCGAATCGTCGAAACGAACTTTCAAAAGTTTATACGACGCCAAGAGCACGGGAAGCGGAGGGTTATTATTGTTTACGTTTCGCTTTTTTTCTCCTTTCCGCGTTCTACCGCGCACGGATCCCGTGCACCGTATACCATCCCACCACGTCGGTTTTACCGGGCCGAACCGACGCGATTACCCGGTAAGCGGTCGCAACCGCAGCGGCCCCTCTCCTCCGGCCGTCGGATCATCCACGTTCCGCCGCCGCCGAAAATCATAACAATATTGCGTGAGCCGCGGCGGAGGGTCGCGTTAGGTTAGGGTTTACGCCGCTGCGGCGGCGCGAGGGCATCGGAGGGCGGGCCGGTTGCGGAAATGCGCGGCTCAGGCGTCCCCGGGCGCGTTTGCACGTGCTTGCTATTACGTCATTCGAGGCCCCGTGACCTCATCGTTGACGTCATACTGCCGCCGCCGCCGTCGCAGTGGATCCTCGTCAAATCGGTCCGGGTCAATTGCCGCGGCCTATCGTCGCCACACCGTCCCGCCCCAACCCCACCGTCGACACTGCAACCGCCGAGTTTCACCGTCGATAAAGAAACACACACACACACACACACACACACACACACACACACACACACACACACACACACACACACACACACACACCGCGCACACACTCACACACGCACGCACGCACGCACGCACGCGCCACAGAGGGATTCGTTTCCGGGTCCACCCGTCCCCTGCTCCGGTAACTTCGGGGGTAGACGGAACGGGCGAACCGTGGCCGGAATTCCGGGATCAGACGGCTGAGTTCTATCGAGGGATGAATGCGAGGGCAACGTCGTCCTCAATGACCACCTTCGGTCCGGCGCTGCAGCAGGTGCGGATCAAAGACTTCAAGTAAGGAGGATGGGAGGGGGGGGGGGTGCGAATAGACGAAATAGATCAAACACACATATGATTTTTAATTTTTTTTTTTTTCTATTTATCACTCGATTTCAAATGTGATTTACGACTCGTTTATTACAATTTTATGTTACTACCATACATGGTCGTTTAAATATTACATTTTTATGTTCATAAGTGTTTTTAGTAATAATTTTAAAATGAATGTGCGGAAGCGATCACCCCTTTCTGCGGAACGCGCCTGCGCAGCAGTACGCTGCGCATCGCCGCGTTGTTACCGCGTCGACGACTACATTGAGCCTCTGTTGTTTTCGTCGATATTATTCGCTCTGATTCCGACGACGCGTCACTCCGGTTGTTCCGGTTTTCGTTTAGAGAAAACGGTCGAAAATATTCGGGTTCCTCGTGACGTGTACCAAGGAACGATCCGAGATACGTTTCGTGATTTCGTCACGTGTACAGATATAATATTATTGGTTTAAAGCAGGGCTGTCTATACACTTTGCGGGGCATAATTACAAAAATTTCAATCAATAAATTATTTTTGGTATCAATTGTCAATTAGGTATATTTTACGTACACAGTATAATATGTAATACTATTTATGTACATAGAGACACTAAAGAAAATAATGTACATATTTACAATTTTATATTATTACTGTACAAAGTGATAAATTTTGAAATATTGTAACTAACAAGTAACGGTATTAAAGCAAACTAATTTTACATTTACTCAGATATGCTTAATTCCTAACTAATTAAAGAAGAAAATTTCAACTTAAAAAAACTTTTGAGAAATGTTTTACATTATAGCAATTATATAATAATATATTGAATGCAACATGAAGACACTTAATAAAATTCAAAATGGTTTTTTAGTAATGTAATAATTAAAATACAAGAATCAGGGTTGGACTAAATCTATAGCTCGGCCCGGGCAAAATAATTTCAAGCGGCCTCAACAGAACTAAATTAGTACCTAATCTAATGTTTGTTAACCGAAAATCAGAAAATGTACCTTCGTAACATAGGTAAATTTGAATACCTTAAGTAAATAAAGTTTACGCATAATGTAATAATTAGTAAGTTACTTTAAAAGAAGTCAATTTAATAAATTTTACATCTATTGTTGACCTTAAATTATTATTGTTCAAAATTTTGTATATAAAAACCTTTAAAAAAAGAAAAAAAGAAAACAAGTAACCTCCATATAACTCCGCTGTAAAATGCATAAAAAATTATCTATAAGAACTTTCCTTTTAATAAAAAAAGCAGTGCAATTTGCACATTTTTGAATAATGATAAAATTAATATGAAAGCATGATATTTTTTGGGTGAATTTGTATATTTTATAAAATAATTTTCAAAAAATTAAATAATTTAACAAAATTGGAATGGAAATTTCTTTTTTTTAACTTTCAAAATAATTATTATATATAATATATATTTTTTAACTTTACATAAGTTTTACTTTATATTTTTTAATTAATTACACATTTTTATAATCAAAAGTTATTTGATTTATACATTTTATAAAATATTTCTAAGAATAATTATAAATAATTAACCCACAGAAATAATTTTGGATATTATTTTTTTATAATTTAAATAGGCACTTGAAAAAAATTTTATTCACAAAAGAAAATTATTATATTTAATTTGCATTCGTAATTTTAATCTTGTTGACCCTAATAATTTTTTTACAGTGTCAATATCAATTTAATTATGATAAACCATTTTTAGTACTAAAAATTCAATTGGTGAGCATGGCACTCACTTATGATACAAATAGGAACGTGCCTTATGACGGTTTAAAATAAATAATTTTTTTTTAATTAAGTTTTCAATCATTAATATATTTAAAAAATTATATAATATATTCAGTGTAAACTTTAATATTTTTGGTAACGTCACGTTACAGTATGATATTCCTTATTTATATTATAAAGTAGAAGGTAGACGTAATAAATTAAAAACGAAAAAATTCTAAGAGGCCTTATTTAACGAAAATATCAGCGGCCCACCGGGGCATGCCCCGGTGCCCCTGTGGCCAAGTCCAACCCCGACAAGAATCAAAAAACCTATAGTAAAATATTTGAAAAGTTAAAAACCGATTGGTGATTATTACATATACATTTTTATAGTTAATTATAATTATAAGGAAATATTATTGAAAGAAAAAAATTGATATGTGATTATGTGAGAATGAAATGTTAAATGTTATTAATGTAAACGTGAGGCCAGAGGCGTAGACCCAGCTTAATATGCCCGAGCGACGGCTCTGGTTTAAAGTTTCGAAAATATGCAATACTCCAAGCTAATATGTTTAATCGAATAAAAACAAGTTTTCAAAGGCGTTTCCACAGTTCTTTTGTACGTTCTTAAATCTCTGGTTCAATAGTGACCACACTCGATTCCCACGACATCGTCCTCGGTGTTATTATCAATCTGGCGTTTGAGTGAACTACACATTGGGTTGTAACCTCGCCGTTAATAACAATTATATTTTAAGCCTCAATATCATTGTTTTTTTTTTCGTCAAATATTACTCACTAGTATCGCCGAATAGTCGAAATTGGACCAGGAATTAAACGCAAAAGTTCTTCAACAAAAGGTCTTCAAAAGCATTTGTGAGATGACCCCCCATGACGATGGCATACACTTTCCATCCGATCTGATAACTATCGACAAGAGTATATTACATTAAAATAAAAGTTCAAGCGTGTTCCACTTCCAAATGACATTTTGCGTGATTTCGGTTGACGTCACAGCCATAGCTGACCTAACCACAGCCATTGTGCTGTGCCGAGCGGCAAACGCTTACGTGAAGTCGGCAAGGCACATCTAGGCGTATTTATGTTTTTATTGCACATATAAAACTGGATTTACATTCTCTGAGTCTAATAAAAAAATACTTTGAGAGACCACTCTCGGACGTTTTATTTTTATGGGTCCGTACTTTTCAAGAGGGTGCTCCACACCCCACGGCATCTCGTCGATTTTGGTGACGTCATCACGGCACTTGTCTTGTAGTATCACGGTCGATAACACTTCTTGTGTGGCTTGACAATTTGACACCACCATCGCTACCAAGAAACACGAATACGTCATCAGCTGTCGGTAGTGTACTAGTGTGCTTTGAGCACGCAGACAGTAGTCCGGCAGTCATTGTTTGCACATCGTCGTTTATCTACGCCAAAATGTCATTCATCATTTGCTCGTACAAATTTAAAATAATTAATATGTATATATATATAATTGATGGGTGTGTGAATTGAGATCTCATTTTTTTTACTTTTTTTTTTAATCTCAATTTGTACTCAAAACTACATAATGTGTAATATCGGTGGAACGAACCGTTTACGAAACCTTTTGCATGCCACACGCGTTTTAGTGGATATCCAGTGATTTACTATAGAAATCTTTATCATACTTTAGTGATAAAACGGTTTGTATTTTCAAACAGAAATACCTTCAAATAATATATAAGTTCTTAGTATTCTTTCATACTTTTAATACTCTAAATAATTGTTCTTAGTGTTCTTACATACTTTTATTACTCTAAATTATTTCTTATCTTTTTCAGTTCTATTGTTTGATGTCCTAGAGTGCAAATGATGTGCAATTTAGAAGGTAAGGTAAACGGGCTATGCTCTAACGATGCTTAAACGATGTCTTACCAAAAAGGTCAAAATTAAAAATAGCAATGCGCAAACGATGTACGTCCGAGTGGTCCATCTTCTCGGCGTGCGCCAGGCCTATCAGAAGCGCGTTATTGTAATTTATTTATTATAGGAAATTTCCTATCAAGAATTCGTTAAAAACTTAAAACAGTAATAATATGTATTTCATGTAATATTGTATGAGTAAGTTAAACAATTAAAAAAAATAAATACATTTGGTATCTTATATTATTACGTAAATAACTACTACAAGTTTAAAACCTTAAATTTTTTATATTTTATATGTACGTATAATAGGAGCAGGTATGTATATTTTAACAAAAATAAGACGATAAAAAGCGTAGCCAACGACGCGGCACAGGAAATCGATTAGAAAAAACTACAGATGTCGTTTATTTATAACAGAATTTTACAAAACTGTACGTAAACTGTGATTAATACCACTATATGCATGGTTATACTATGCTGCTAGTCCATCCTTATAATTAGGGCTAGGGACTTCATGGCCTAAAAAACCTTAAGATATGCATGCATTTATGCCCTTAAAAGTTATCATATATGCTATTAAAATATGGAAGAATGCTGAAATATTCTCTTAAATATGCTCTAAAAAAATTTGTATTTTCTGATAAAACCGCAAAGAAGAAAATACAAATGTATGTAAGTACACTATTTTTCATTTTTTAATTTTTCATTTTTTCTGACACAGTAACACAGTTAAATGTTTTTGAGCACTAACTTTAACTTCACAAAGTTTACAAAATATTACCGATTGATCAATTAAAAACAAAGAAATTTACTTTAGGCTTTTTTGATTTAATTTTAAAAAAAAAACTACCAAGTCTAGAATATTATACTTATTACTAGACCAAAACACATACAATACGTATGTACGAACTAAATTGACGAAGACGAATACACATACGATACGAATAGACGAATTAACATCAACTGTTTTATATCGGGCGTATTCCTTATCGACCGATTTCGTTTTTTACAACACACGAATAATTGGGAAAACACAAGATATAGATCATTTATTAATAATTTAAATTTAATCGTATTTATTTATTTTTTTCTGATTTCTAGAACATTCATATAAAATTTTGTGTAGAAATGTATGTATAAACATTATTCTCTGCCATGTATGTTTTAATTTTAATAAAATATATGAAATATGCTCTTACAATACTAATATAACAAAATATGCTCTTATATGGAAAAATAGCTAAATATGCAAAATAAAAATGATTGCTTTAAACTCCTAGTACAATGAAACAAATTTCTACGTCACTTAGCTATTTTTTAAATGATTATTGAAAAACATGCAAACTCCTATAAGTCCCTAGCCCTACTTATAATATTGTAGATACATTATTCATTGATATAGCTTATAATTTTACATTTTAAAAATAAGAAAATATATTATCAAAATGAAAATATATATTATTTTTCAATAGCCAACCTTATATTACTCGATTTAATCGTGTATAAATTATTTGGATAACTAAAAAAAGTACATGATATTTGTATCACAAAAATTATATGTGCCGCTCCAGAAAATTTGCCGCCCTGAAGCAAAAGCTCCTTTTGCACCTATGTTAATCCGGCTCTGACAACGTGCATAATTTTGAATTTACAAGGCCTGGCGGCCGGTACCGTACCACCGCGTGCAGCGGGTCGCGCCGTGATAATTATCATTAGCCGCCGGAGAAGCGGCCTAAATCTCTGGCGAACCCGTGTGGTCGTGCATTACACACGTGTAATACTTCTGTACACACGTATCAATGTCTCTCCTCTCTCTCTCTTTCTCCCTCGACCTCTCTGCCGTCCCTCTAAAAATATACTCCGTCCCTCTCCCCGGCCGCGTGGCGTTTGTTTTACACGGGTAGGCGACTATAACACACTGTACACACGCGCCCCCGTGTGTAGGCACTCGAACGTCCGCCTCGGCGCGAACCGGGCACGTCTCGTGCCTGCGAACGAGTAGATTTATTATCATTAATATTAATTAACCTACGCGCACGTCACGCTGCCACCACGGGTTAGTAACCCACTCGTCTATCGCCGCGTACAACCGACCGCGCTCTGATTGCTCTGTTTAATCAAATTATAAAACTCGAACAATATTCCCGCGTTCGCCGTCACTCGCGCGTCCTGGCGGGCCGAGTTCCGGACGCAGCACTCGTTCGTGTCCGTCGCCGCACCGCGTTGGAATTTTATCGAGTCCCAGTCTCCGCGGGACCTGTTATAGACGTGATTTGAAATTTTTTTTTTTAACCGTTTACCGCGCAGTAGGAAACGAGACGTTTTTAAGTTCGGCACACCGCTGAGGACAATGACGTCGCGTTTACAATAATGGTCTCCCCCCCCGAGTAAAAGCATTCAAAAAGTGCCGAATAAAATATCAATTTATTGAAAGTTGAATGTACACATTATTTACGGTCACGGATTTTTTTCTTTTAGAATTATCGTGATACATTAAAAATACAAAATAAAATAAAATACCCAGATATTTCAACGAAAATAATGGCTTTTTAATTTAATACAATTATTCAACTGCGCTCATGACACGTGGATCGAAATTCATTGGCCTTAAACGTACGAAGAAGATTATTTTGTCGGTAGTTTTGTTATTTTATTACTATACATGATGATTTTTCTAACAAATAACTAAAAGAAGCTTTTAAATTAAATGATTTTCTCAATAATTATCATTGATGATGTACAATAATTCACGAATTAAAGTAATTCAATAATATGTTTATACAATTTATAACAAAGCTATCGTAAATATTTATCAAGTCTTATATTTTTTCTTTGAACTCAAGTGACGTTATCTTCAGGACACCAATGTTAAATTTTTTTTTTATTAGTGGAACTCAATCATAGTATGTTTTTTAAGTATTGACACCCAATTCGTAAACAACCATACCAAAAATGCGTAAATGCAAAAAAATTATAGGCGAAATTTGACGTATTAAAAATATGTCCACAAACATTGAATAAATAGTTTTAGAAATTAAGTTTGTTTTACGTAAGAAGAAAGACGGTCATAGTGTTGTTCTCGTGCGGAATTATCACCTGCAATTGTGTATAAGCTATTACGCGTGTTAATTCATTAAAATTTAAACGCGTCTGTTTGACTTCTGCTGTATATTGTACAAATGTAGTTTGCGGTACGTTGCGGCTAAACAATATTGTTTCGTTCTCAGTTGGGCTCATTTTACGGACATACATTAGGGACCCAACCACTTTTTCGACGTTTGATAGACACCTACAATGATAATTATTCACAAAAAGGACCAAACCCGGTTGTCGTACCGTAAAAAGGACTTGGGGTTTGTGTAATGATAAAACACACACACACACACACACACACACACACAAACTATCATGTTTATACTATACACATACACTTTGTACATAAAAAAAAATATATATATGTATATATATACATATACATATATATGGTATTGTGTATGCTGTCAACAATGGGAAAACTCAAATTCCATAAATCGAACTAAATGCTATATATGCCTTGAAAAAATTCCTAGAGTTCGAATTTATCAATATAAAAGCACTTATAAATGTACTTTAAAGCTCAACTAACGTACTTACTCGTATTTTGTAAGAAGATTTAATCTTAGTGCTGAGAAATAACTTCAGAGTTGGTATTTTACCGTAGTGCTTTGACGAAGGAGAGGAGGCAATGGTTTGCATTGTATCGTCGAAAAAAAATCAATCTTAAATTGACAGGATTGAGTAAATTTTTCGTGAAATCGTAAATGGATGAAGAGAAGTGTGATATGATTTTGAAGGCCATCAATACTTTGGTTAACGCTTATGAACAGATTGTGACTGACAATTTATCTTAAAAGAAAATCCTTATTTTTTTATACTTTAAAATGTTCCTAAAATAAATAACATTATATTATAAATATGTAACATAATTTTGTAACTCCTTTCTTCCGAATTTTTTTCTTTAAATATTGAAATTCTTGCTAAATCAAAACATTTTTACGTATCATATTTTTCAGCTTGGACCCCAAAATTTCATGAAATCGTTATATATATACAGGGTGAGTCAGATCTATTTGACAAGTAATAACTTTTTTTTTATTCATTATTTTTCACTTTTTTTGTATACACTTATATATATATATATATATATATATATGAGGTGTCCCTTTTATAAGTAACAAGTTTTTAACGACACTATTATACTTTTTGTCATATAATTTGTCCGAACTACCCTTCTGAGTGTCCCCTTGATGCCCATTTTTCAATTTTTTTTTTCAGAATAGGAAATGAGAGATAAATTGTTTGCCGTTTTTCCACTTTTTCAGCGAAATTTTTGACCATTTTTCCATACAGTTGTTTCAAATGCCTTCCCGAGTGTTACAGTATTACCCTATTTTCCATGTATTTGTCTGGGTAGTGGTGGGGAAGGCACACGTTGTGTTTTTATGTTATTGCTTTTCAGTTGTACATTTAAATAATTTTTAAAATTTTTTTTATAAAGTTGTAGCAAATATCCCCTTTGGATGTACTGCCTATAGTCACATGAATGTATTGATCTCATCGGACCCGAGTGTATATTTATACGTCGATATTATTTTTAGACTTGTGATTTATTTTCATAAAAAAGGTTATTATTTAAAAAAAATATTATTAAAAAAGGTTTTTATTAAAATAACGTGTATTTAACTCGTATTTTCGACTTATGGTCACCATTGAATAGTAAATACCCTACATTGCTGAAGTGTTTGAATCCGTGTTGTCCAGCTACATAAGCATTTGTTATGTACACGCACAACTATATTATAAATAGTTTGTGGAGCTACAGCGCTGGACAGTTTAATATTTATACATCACGGGTGTAATAAAACGCATGCAATAGTACAGTAAAGTCGTGAGATCAGCAGCTTTTTCAACGTTCAGAAATACACACACACACACACACACACACACACACACACACACACACACACACACACACACACACACACACACACACACACACTAAATGATAATAGTTACCTTCGAAACGGACCCTAGACGGTCGTCGGACCACGAAAGTGGAGTTCATGTAATAATACACACCGGAGATGACCGACATACTGCTCCCTGTCCTGTTTTATGCGGTCCGCGTCATACTTTACTTTAATACGGTATCCTTTTTTGCTGTTTTTTTTCGGCCAAAACTCGCAATGAATTATTTATACGTGAGACTGGCAATAAGTTTCTGTGTTGACCATTCCCACCGACGGTATACAGTGAAATATTGAACATCGGGTCATATTTCGTTTATTCACATCCTAATATTGTATTTAGGAGGTCGCAAAGGAGGCGTGAAAATATTTTTTTTAATGTCATTTTTTTTTTTTTTTTTTAGGAACCATCAATACAATAGAAAAATCAACTAGTGAGTAACCATGTTCTTACAGAAAAAAAAAAAGAATAAAAAAAGTTATAATTTGTAATATCATTGGATGTATTAAATTTTTGTGTTATAATTTACTTAGGTAGTTTTCGTATCAATGCAGATAATAGGTATATTACCTCCATTCCACGTTGCGCCTTGAAAGACGCTGACAAAACGCTCTTGTATCTTTCAACAAATATCGCAATAACACTGTCTTGCATGAGTCATTGCAGGCATAATTCAATGAGTGTGTCAACTCCGGGTCTAAGAAAAAACGTCATCGCAATATCATGCCACGCCGCCGTAAGAGTTGAGCAACAGCAATATTAATAGTCTACTGGCGTGGCCAAACGGTTGAATTCACGTCGCCGGACATTTTATTATACACACGCACACACGCGCGCGCGCGCGCGCCAAAAACGATTATGCACGTGATCCGTGGCAGACTTGCATCGGCTGAATGCACCTTTTGAAACGCTCCACCGCAACCATACCCACCCGTGATTATCACCAATAAGTTTCAGACAATCACATCTCGGCAAACCCCGTACGTCGACGTTGTTCTGCGGCGTTGACAATACGAGTGACGACGGTACAGGTCACAAACAATTATTATTTGTTTTCAGTTAATTCAGACCCCGTCACCAACACCGATATTGGCGGAAACGGAGTGACGTTTCGGTACCTAAAGCCTCTTTTGTTTCTCGCACCACGTCTTCTGTCATTTAAAGTCCCTGCAGTAATTTCGGTAATTTTATTACTGCGCTCAAAATAATAATAATAATAAATAAAAACAAACGGAGCTGGCAACGTTAAACAATACAGTAGATCGAATGTCAGCAAATGAATGATTTTATGCTAACATTTTACAGCGTCGTGCAATTCTATCGATCATATCATTATAGAGTAAACATCCTATGACTTGTGTATCATTAATACACTGAACAGATTGAATTTTTATCTGATTTTAATAATATTGTAAAACACGCGTTTCAGAAGAAAAAAAAGACACATTTTTATTTTTTTTGCCAAGAAAACTTTGTTTTATACTCGAGCAAATGACACTATGGTTTTCATTAGTGCGTACAATATACGTATTTACGAGCTGTATAGTTCGCAAGACGCAAACCCGTGAACGGCCGCTCGCCAGATGCGCGTTACCGAAGATGTAACCGTGTCCGCGAGAAAGAACCTAAGTATACGGTATACGAACCGTAGTGTACTTTTTCAACCGCGTAAATCGATAACTAGGTTTGAAACGTTGTATTTTAAACCGCATGATAGTTATTTTTGTTTTTTTATCTTTGCTTTAACAAACATTTTTTTTCTCGAAATGTCAAGTCACAAGTCTTATTATTACTGCAGCCATAGTCATTACTCATTATACAATATATACAACCAGAGGCGCCCATATAAATTTTTTGTTATGTGGACAAAACTATTATGATCACTTTGACATACCCACCTAGCAATATTTGTTTCATAGCTTTAACCTAAGTTTAACACTCTTTTTAATGTTTTACAAATTTGTTTTATGTACAATAAATTACGACTTCATTAAACACTATGCAAAATAAACAAACACTATTAATAAAAATTTTCTTATTTCAAAAAAATGTTTTTTATTACTGTATTTATAAGCTACTTCATTTTATTAAATATAAAATTATTTTATAATATAAATTATAATTATTTATAATTTGAGGAATTATTGTAGGAATATTTTATTTTTCTGTGTTAGGTAGGTGGTACCTTCCAGCAAGCAACCCACCCGCCCTTTTCATATGTGGATTTGTCCATAGACTATGATTAAGGTGTGCGCCTCTGTATACAACCATTGTTGAGTTTTAAAGCGAAATTTGATATTAACGATAAATAGACACGGTTTTGAGAAATTTACATTTAAATAATGACGGACGCAGTCACGCGGGTAATCGGGATTATAGTCGTAAGTTATTTGTCATCATTATTACCTGTGCAGCCGTTGTTTAAAGATATTTCTCAGTACAAAATAGTACCCATTCTGATGGAGAACAGATTCTACGAACGCAAATTATCACCGTGATCATAGTCGTACTTCCATTTTACCAATCTCTTAGGCAACGAAAAAATTCGTTCTATAGAAACATTTTCTAAAAAAAATTATAAATAAAATGAAACCTCCAAAATGGTTCCAGGACATATTTTATTACACAGAAAATATCGTTAAATGGGCTTTTATCATAAGAAATCTTCATTGAATGGTTAAATAAGTACTGATAATTCATTTTATTGGTGAAACGGTTTTTATGATTGAAACAATAATATTCTACAAATTAGAAGTATAAAACGGTAAAAATCAAACAAGATTTAGAACATTTTAATTTAAATTAAAAAAAACCCCGAGCAAAGCTAGGTAATTCAGATATATATATATTTAATAAACTATTAACCAGAGTAGCGTCCGTAATTATAATTTTTATATTTTACATTTTTTTTTTTTTTTAATCTTAAGCAAAGTTGGTAATATATAAAATGACAATCACGCTAACAGATTCGACTACGAACTCAAAGATCTCATTTCGTCGGATAATTAGTGTAGATAAACAAATAATACGGCGTTTATTATACTAGTATATTATAGGTATACAAATTACTTTATAAAATTGAAAAATAAAATGATTATGTTCGTCAATAGTAAACGTATTTTAATATCCATTACACTTATCCGTTTGAAAAACTCTGGATTCATTTTCGTTATAGTCATTGTGTTGATTAGGTATCATAAACTCTAGACTTGGAGCCCGTGGGTAGTTCGTATTTTTTTTTTTTTACTATTATGTCATAAAAGGTTTAAAAAAATGGCTGCGAAATTTCCATATTTTTTATTGCATGAATATTTTTCCAAAGCCTACCATCTGCAATAAATATTTACGGTTTTGAAAATGACCTGTGTTTTTCTTTCTGTTTTATCTTATGAAATTTAAATCAAATATAAAAAAAAACGAGTATTGTCATCTTAGTTAGGTTACCTAACCTATAAATTTATTGTGTATAATAATATTACAGGTTGTAAACATACTTTGGTTTAAATAACATTAAAAAAAAACCATAATATTTTTTTTAAATTAGCACAATATATTCATTTATTAAGGTATAGGGTAAAAATTCAAAATAGTTAAAACGATTCAATATTATAATTTGTAAAACTCAAAATCGGTTCCTGGTAGTTTGCTATTAAAACTTGAATAACAATAAAAAATAAATTGAAATTTTTCCGGAGGAAGATTGAGCAGCTGGTATATTTAAAAATTCTTTATTAAAAGTCTACAATATAACATCATACTAAAATGAGTGCAATAAACCACGAGTCATTAAAGTTTTCTCGTATTTAATGTTTCGGAGTAAAATGACCGAAATCGATGATTTGATCTACGCTCAGATAGACCTCACTTTATTTCGTTATTTCCAAAACTCGTTAAATCGAAACAAATACTAAAGCATTCCACAGAGGTCAGCACTGAGTGTCCATAATATGAAAAAGTAGTATAACTATACGTATAGGCTTGAATAAGGTATGATCACATGTAAAAATCTGTACGGAACTAAAAAACTATGCGAGAGAGAAACATTGGAGAGTAGAAACGAAAATTTTGTAAATTTCAGAATAAAATTATTGTTCCTGATTAGTCGAAAATTGAATAGTGCTTTGTATATCACGTGATATATTTTGATATTGTTTGAATCTTCGTGTTCGTACACGAATCGATCGTATAAATCACGCAACACTGCACATTATCTTTACATCGTGTGTTATTAACCAACAGTGTAGTAAATGTCAAAAGAGGTGCCTTTCGTTAATTGGATATCGTTCGGTGTCCGCAAAGCACGTGTGTGTGTGTGTGTGTGTGTGTGTGTGTGTGTGTGTGTGTGTGTGTGTGTGTGTGTGTGTGTGTGTGTGTGTGTGTGTGTGTGTGTGTGTGTGCACTGTATAGGGACGCAATTTATCGAGTTAAACGGTTCGTGTTTCTGACAAGTAATCAGTCGAAACAGTGGTGGTTTTTGCAGGTTTTCCGAACGTCTCGCAAAAACGGCCACCGTACGGTTAAAAACGGCCATGACGCGACTTTACTCCGTACGTCGGTACACTAGAATCCCGGTGAAGAGTTTCCCAGTCCGTTGTTATCCCGGCCGTACTTTGATTATTTAAAAAAAACGACTATTTTTGATTTTTTTTTTTTGTTCAATTTTTCGATTTTTTCCAGTTTTATTATTATTATAGTTATTATGCTCATTCGTGACGCGATTACAGTGCGGCGCGATTGTGAAACATGTGCCGCTGCTGCCCTGATGCGGTCGGGTAAAACGACGATAAAACGCCGACGATTACAGCCCCCCCCCCATCACGTGTATCACAATTTGTGACGGTTGATGTGGCGGACAATGATAAATGGCGCAGGGACGACGGCTTAAGTAACGCGACCGCGGAAAACAAGACGAGCTCGCGCTCCGAATAGACAATAGAACTGTCGTGCGACGGGTCTCGGAAGGCGGCGGCGGCGGCGACGTATTGTCGGCGGAGCACGGAACGCGCGAGGCGCAGAAAAAAAGAGAAAAACGAGACTTTGGGTTTACATAAAAAACAAAAAAAAAAAAACGCCAAAGAGCGATTTCTAAAGCTCGGTTTTGTACGTAAGAAAAATGGTTCGTTTTTCCGCCGACTTCCGAAAGAAACGAGACGGGGAAAAAACGAGAAATACATAAACAATGGCGAGTCGTAAATAACGAGGAACTAGTGCTAATGGAAATAAATAAAGGAGACCAAGCGGCGGTGTGTGTACCGTACCGAAAAATTACTGAAAATATCGAACAATCGTCTTTCGACCGTTCAGCCGTGAAAATATTACGGGAACTTTGCGCGCAGCGCTTTCCGTCAAATTGTCTACGAATTTGCACACTCCTGTAAGCATTGAGTAATATTCTATCAGCTCTATGATTTCTGAAAATTTACAAAACAATAACGTGACGTCGGATTTCGGAACACGAATGAAATCGTTCGAAAAATAAATACATGATAAAATTACAAAATTACATTTTGATTTAAATTATCAACACAGCTGTTTACAGAATTAAAAAAATGAAAACAGTTGTAGTTGATAGTCCTATATGAGTATTTACAGTTTTAACAAATAAAAAAGAGAAAAACAAACATTTTAATCTCTAACCGGTCGTTTGTGAAAACATATTTTGAATCAAAATGGCTGTGGAAGTTTTAAATGTGTAGGTATTAAGATATAATATGAATAGTGATTTCCAAGGTCTTTGAATGAAAATTAATTGTTTGTTCTAATTTCTATTTTACATAACCTCCTCAACCTATATTAAATGTCAATTGCAATAGTACCTTGTTACTTAAATTAATTAATGTTGAAAACGTAATATCAAAAGATATATTTTGTTGTTGTATTCCAACGTTTTATTTTTCGTATTTCAATGTTACATTTAATAACGCGATATAGAAATTATCTTGTTCTTGTCGGTTGTGGTTATGATTTGAGTTTAATAGAACTTTGTTTACTCTTTTTTTGTCATTTTATTTATAATTTATTTATCGCGTTATATTCCCCGTTACATTTGAATATTTTCGTCTTTGATATTTTCTAGAATAATTAAAAAAAATATTTCAATAAATACTCATTTTCTCTTAAGTGTTTTAATTGATGGTAACTTGAATAAGAACTTTGGATTTTCAGCACTGGCGTATAGCAGTCATATTCATGGTATTTATTTCGGGATTGGAAATATAGATGTTAACCTCTTTGAATCACATCTATCACTTATTACGTTCAGAAATAGTCACTACACATTTTAAAGCTAAATACTGATTGAAGAAAATCCACTATAATACTTGAAAATCAATTTCAAACAAAGTTAAATTTTGTGTTGTTATTAATTTGACAGAACAAATTAGTTTTTCCGGTACCTAAGTTTTTAGCTAGTTACTAAATTATGATAGTATTTAATACAGCTGACCGATGAAACCCCAGAAAATAACAGTGCTAATTTACAATAATTTATTAATTTGGTATGTATTAATTATTATTAAATATGAGTATTCAACTAAGGTAACATTTTTTAGACCATGAAGACTAACGTCAAAAAATTTAATGTAATATTATTTAATAGTATAAATATACGTTATATATATATGTAACTAAGCACATTAATCTAAAATAATTGGAAAGTTTTAAAAAGAAGCAAATTAATTTAAAAAAAAGACTTGTGGTATCAAAAAATTCATTAGAAATATGATACAACTGTAGTCCATTATTAATTGGATCATTTTTACTTGAGTGAAATTTTAAATTATAGGTACGCTTATTTTGTTACAGAGAAAACTAGGTAAATTTCAGGAAAAATCGCATATATTCAACTAAACAGTATAATAAATCAAATTAAAAACTTAAATTACAAACCTCAGTAATGAATAACAGGTATGTGCATTCGTTGGGTACAAACTGGAATCATAAATAATATTCGGTTTTCAAACTCATTTAGCACCATTATAAAATCGATCGAAAAATTGTTTTGAATGCAATAACGTGAAGTTCGAAATGTTCAAAATCCGTGGAACGCGGACCGCTGTAGCAGATAATTTGTTTTTTGGAAAACAGCGCGCCACACCGCCGTAGTGTCGACGGAATATTGGATTTTAACAGCACAGCTAGTGGGTCCCTCACGAAATATTGTTTATCTATTCTACGTTGAATGCGTACCGTACACGCGCGTTTAATTAATTAAAGCCGGGGTATTTGCTTAAAATGTCACGAGGACGGCGGTGGCGGCCGATCGGAACGCCGCGCCGTTGTCAAATTACGTATATTGGTCCACGGAAACGGCAAATGACAAACTTTTCACGCCTATTCAGCATCGAGAGTTTGGTGGAAAACTGTACATTTCGTCAATTGCTACGCGCCAGTGGCGGACAAAGCTTGGGGAAACAGAGAGAGCGAAGATTTGAAAGTATAAGTATTTTACGAGAAGATGTTTGAAGAGATTCGAGTAACATTGAATACAGTTATAATGTCCTGATTAAAAAATTTGAATCTCGAAAAACAATTGTCCCACTCCGCTTTAAATCATAAATGCATTCAGACAATTGAAATGCCTGTCGTTATTTGTTTCAGGACCAATTATGAAAAGTCAGTGTAGTCGAATTTAATAATTTAATGAAAAATGATCGATATTTTGTCACGATTCAGGTTGGTATTTTTGATCTTTTCGATGTTTTGTTGTTAACATTTAAATTGATTACGCTGCAATCGCCCATTTAGATTTTCGTAATTAAATTAAATTAAACAACTCCTAAATCTGTAGCTGATTAAGATAATTATTATCATTATTAAATGTTTAGTTTCTAGTTTTATTTTACATTTGCATGTACTCTTTAAAATTACCTATTGTTTAGTTTAAGTTTAACTTAAAGTTTATAATTTACGAATGTTTTTCATTACTTTCACTAATGTTATCTCATCTTACCTTTATCATTACTTGTGAATTCACTTTATATAATAATGTATCTATAAATTGCCGATTGGAGTTGATTAAATAAATAAATAAATAAATAAATTGTTTACATTTTTACAGATGCTTTATGTACACATCGTAATGCGTTTGACTTTCGGAAATGTTGTGTTTTTGTATTTTTATTTTTTCATAACGATAAGAAACTTTTCGATCACCCCTCGACGAATCCACCGCTCGTATGCGTTTATGACCGGAAATCGCGGTCACGTGGTCACTCGCGTTTTCGCGATAGTAATCGAACTGTCGCTTTCGTTGCGAAACTCGCAACATGAGTACTAATCGAGAAATCACGTCTACCGCGAAGTGTACACCATGACGTTATGTTGATATTAATATATTATTACGTAGGTACGCGTAACTCAACTCGCGAGTGTAGTGAAAACGACTATACGATGCGCCGTTTCACATTGAAACTATGCGCGGTGGAGTTGTACGACTGATCACTAATCACTACAGCTAACAAGTCACGAAACGCGGAAACTAAATTGGACGATTACAAAGCACCGACGATGACTGTGGAGTTATTCAAAACATTCCATCACTCCTCAACTTATTGTCGTGGAAACGTTATTAGAGCAATCGAGTCGCATAACAATAATAACACTCTATGCTTATGCGTATTATAAATCTCTATTTAAGCGATTCGATATTGAAAAATGTACTTAATCGATTCCGATTCAAATATTGTACTGTCACTCAAGTTCTTATATATTCTAAAATATAATTAATATCTATTATGTCATACGTTTTTATGTATTATTTTCCCTCTAATAACCCGATTGAACGTACCATTTTAAGTTATATTTTTTTGTGAATGAAGAATTTATGTCGATTGTAGAAATCCAACACATTATAAACTCTAACGTAAGTGTCACGAGTATTTTTATTCGATTTGAGAACAATTTGAAAAAGTTTTACTCATATTTCGTTTTTGCTCTACGTTTATGAACACTCTCACGCAATAAAAAAAAAAGGGTTCATTACAAATTGATTTTCTTTGAAGGCTTAACATACTCTCCAGATCTAATTTACATTCAGTAATGCTGTGAGAGTTTTTTTTATTTAAAAAGAGGGTTTAATTAAATAGACGCCAATTAAAAAATATCGAGTTAAGTGCTTACACTTACAATGGGCTCCTAAAAATCTTCAGAGTTAAATAAATCCAGTTGATTGTCGGTCGTAAATGAAACGAATCACGTATTTCGGACACCGCAAAAATATATAGATGTATTAAGTTCTAACAAGAGCCCGATAGATCAATTACACTGTATTTCTAAACGAATTTAATCTAATCAGAGTCTTTTACTTTTTCGTGCTAATTTAAACGTATTTTTTTTCAAAAAATATATTGTCGTATAGTGAACGATATTAGAAGTTGTTGATTGAAGACGTCACAATCCTCTTTGGCAATTTCGCAAGTGGACAAAAGTGATAGTCAGTCACTAAAAAAAAAATCTTAACGCTACATAAATTATTATAATTGGTGCGTTGTTAGACGCCATAGACTTGATTTGGTTTAATTTGTGAAATGGCCTAGTTTTTGCTCGTTCTGTGAAATGAGCAAATGACTTGACTAATTCGCAGAATGGACGAAAAAAGTGACCATTTCATGAATTGGACTGGGACAAATGCCATCCACTTCATAAACTGTGCAACTGATAGGTACATGAAGCAAATTGAAGAGATACGTCATGACGAAGGCAATTAAAATCAGGGTATATGACGAGCACTTGTTTAGAGGCGGCAAATTCTAATGGTTACAAAATGCTTGAGAAAAATTACATTTGTACAGCAATTAACCAATCGAACCAAATGTTAAAAAATATTTCAAAAATACAATATTTCAACTTGGTGACCTTATTTATCGTGTTCTAGACAATATTTAATATTAAATCCTACATAATTATTTTTCATTTTTTTAACATCAATAACGTTTATGAGGAATTTTCGTCAAAATAAGACAAAACTTTCATTTTAACGAAAATTCCTCATAAACGTTTTTTTTTTATTGATGCAAATTTATAAGTTTTCATCGTGACGTTTTTTCGGTCACGAAAAAAAATATGACTCAAATATTCAACCGAATTGTAGGGAAAATATATGATCAATGTTAAATCGGAGTTCACTAATAGCCCGTGCGAAATAACGACTTTGTTGATAATTTATCACCAGTTTTAACAATTGAGCAGATTTCTCGTTGATTTTAGATTTAAATTGAAAAAAATTGACGCATTGGAATTCATTATTTAAAATAAGTGAACCTACTCCTATTTTGTTAGAACGACGAAAGAATATGTATGAAGAACAGCACTATTTAAGGTAAAAAAAATGTAGTATCTCAGTGATTTCCAAACGGATTTTCCAGAATTTGAAGAACCGATTTGTTTGTCAATCTCCTTTGAATGCGTATTCGATTCCGGATCCAAAGAAAATAGTCTTTGAGCAAAGCACATACGAACATGAAAGTAATGAAACGAGAATAGCGTACGACCAAAAAACTGCAGGAGGATACGTGAATAAATTATTGAAATGATGATATCATTACGGAAATAATATTTGTGTAAAAAAAAAAAAAACCAAGGCCTTTTTATAAAGAATTGATTTTCCAGGGCTTGTTTTCAGTACTTACGCGTCCGCCGAACGAATCGAGTCGGGCATCTTCGGAGTGGCTTGTGACACAACGAAGTGTGCATTTATTTGTTTTCTAAGGTCGGACTAATAATATTTACATAGACGCATCGGTGACGTAACGTGATGTAACAAAAATAATGTATGCCTCCGTGCCGACGGATCTCCACTCGTCCCGGCCGAGACGTTGCGCAACGTACAATCGTCTTTGAGTTAAAACTAGGAATGGATCGAACATTGATTTTTTCGAACTCGAACTACCATTTTTTCTCAAACTGTTCAAACTTGAGCTCGAACTCGAATCTGAATTTTATTCGAATTTTTCGAACTTTCGAACTTTTCGAACTTTAAAAAATTAAAACATTTAAACATTTAACAATAACAACAATAATAGTCGTATTATTAATCAATAAAAATCTCATTTCAAAAAGTTGCCGGTGCTACCTTTTGGACAAGTAATTACCATGCGAAAAAATGAATACAGAAAATATAATATACGATTATGAATGTTTGACTTAGGAACAACTTACGAGTACATTAGGACTCATTAACTTTAACTAGATAAATCTTTAAAAAAAACAATACATTTTAATATTCTTAAGTATGTATTTAACAACCTTTTTATAAACATTTTTATTCTTTATTCTTTATGTAACCATGAACTGAAAGACATATTGACAATATAAATAAAATTTAAGTATTTATATTTTATAGCTAAAACTGTTTAAATATTACAAATTGAAAAGTAACTTTAAACTATACATTTTTAAACATTGTAATACGAAAATTCGAACATACTAAACTCGAACTATTCGAGATGTTCGAATTCGAATTCCAACTTACTTTTTTCTCGAACTTCAAACTGTTTTAATTTTTTAAAGGTTCGAGGTGTTCGAAGAGTTCGAGAACCCATCCCTAGTTAAAATGCATTGCGTAACGTTTGTGTTTCCGCGGCGTTAGGACAAGGCGCGTTGCACCGTCGATGTTTCAGACCGGCTGAGCACTCCGGTTATCGTTCTGTCTAATCGGGAATTGAGGGGCACGTTCTGTCATTGATTTATTTATTTTAGATTCCGGGTGAAATGAACGATATTCGTTTTTTTTTTTTAATTGAAATTTTTTTATTCAAACGTATTTACATATTTTCACATATTTACTTTTATTCAAAATTTTCCTCCGGCATCTCTACAGATCAAAACTAGCATGTGGATGGTACTTTGATGGTTTATTTTCTCTGTTCTCAATAGTTCTCCCAAGCGTGATCGAGTGAAAACGGTAAAACTTTCCGTAAACGACGATTTCACTAAATCATCTTTAGCTATTTTTAGTCATAGCTTCAAAAATCATATCACTAGAATCTTGATGTTTCCATCATAAAAAATTATCGGTCCGCCCGTTTACTATCACGGTCTCATATCAGAGGTCACTGACTCAGTGGTATCTATCACACGGTTAATCACAATGGTTAATGGCTAACCATGGTCAATGATAACGATTTGATGATTGCATGTAGTTATGCTTACAGATATAATAGGCGTTTCATATTTAAGACCAAGTCACTGACGTAAGCCTACGTTTTGTATATTATTACCTTGACTTAACCAAAACGTTACGTAACGATGCAGTGCTAGTCACTAGTTTATTGCTACCAGGTATTGTTAGTTATTACTATACGGTTAAAATTTTTAAGTTACTTCAAAATCGCTACGGTTGAAAAAGAATTTTGAGCGAAACTCGACTTATCCTGTGATCGGAGTCTTCTCGGAAAAGGACTTTTCGATTTTCATCGCCATCTTTTTTTTTTACACTTTTTCCGTAATACGCTTTCTAAATAATACTAGCCGCTAAAATCCGAAAAATAACTCGGTCAAGTGCAGCCCCTGTTAAATTCTCTTACAATATGTGTCACGTGCTGTGTACGACTCCCGAAAAATATTTCGAAAAATGAAGAAAAGCGCGTGACAAACGTTCACGATTACAAAACCGGCAACACCATTGTCCTTTCACATCGTCTGGGATCTAAAATAAATATAGATATTGCGAACCGACGAATGCGCTCTATTACCTCCGTATACCGAAGGAAAACAGCGTGGCGTAAAGATTAATTGTGAGTAAACTGACGACGGCCGTTTCTCAAATCAATAAATGAAAAGACGTGACGCGAATCCGAGGTATACACACACACACACACACACACACTCACACCCATATTATATGGCTGTGACAGTCGTATCTTTTCTATTGTGAGGAAACACGTCGGAAAGATAATAGTGCTTATATTTCGCCATGCGCGGCGGGAAACGTAATGCTTTCTCATAAGGATCTAGAATAGGTAAATAATGAAATAACGGACAATGTTCTTATACGTTAAACTAGTGGAATCATATTTGTTGTACACGTGACGGGATAGGTAAAAGAACAAAACCGCACGTTTACGAGACACGCGCATACCATCCCAAGTTGTATTAACGCTACACGTGGACGATTTGTTTAACTATTTATGCCCGACCGCAACGGCAGGAAGGATTTCAATGTGAAATGAAATTTATTTTGACTCAGAGATAGAAAGAGAGAGAGAGAGAGAGAGAGAGAGAGAGAGAGAGAGAGAGAGAGAGAGAGAGAGAGAGAGAGAGAGAGAGAGAGAAAGGCGACACAGTGTAAATATGTTACGTTTTTATTACGTTCGCTTTAATTATCGACACGGAGAGTGAAAAAAACAATAATTACTTATCATCGCATTATTCGTATTAGCCGGCACACTAGGTGGGTTAAGCGTTTTTCTGCCGATTATCGTTACTCTTTGATCTTATCACTAATAACCATTTGACGATGTGTGCCGGCACCGGATTTGTGTTGGAACTGAATCAGCCTCGGAGCGAGTTGTATATCGTTTAATCTATCGGGTTTATAAGATTTTTTGAGTTTGTATAGCGTGATCTACCACGTATAATCGTGACGGAACTTTAAACCGCGTGACGTTTAACGACTATTGACATTAAGTTATATGACTAGTATCATACTTCGTTTGTATTGTGTGATTTTCACAAGCTTTTATTTTTTTCGTAATGAGTTCAAAATTTGGAAACTAATCGGAAAATGAATATCGACTAGGTACACATAGTATTTCAACAAAAAAAACATTATTCACTTTGGGAAACGATAATTTGATTTCTAAGAATGTTTTGTTTTTTTTTTCATTTAAATTTTTCTTTGTTTTCGTTTTTTTCTCTATTACGATTCGTTTGAAATAAAATACGACAAATATAACTCATTATAGTGATTAAAATGTTTATTTAAATAAACTTACCTGTCATACATTAATGATCAGTTTCGAGCCTCGTGAACAATCGTCTAAAGGTATCTTGAATGCAATTATCGTATACGCAACCTCAACGACGATTGTATTCGCGTTATACAAGTTTTGTCCACTACAAGTATCACGTACTCAAGTAAACTCTTTAAAACATATGTGTATTATAAGACGAAACCTAGATAATGACAAAAATACTCGTCTTGGATGGACTTATTGTATGTGACTGTAACATTTGTTAAAAATATGTACTACTTTGGTACCATAATCTGACTGAGTGGCGGGCCAGCGACAGCTAACCTGTATATCTTTAACCGTGACTAATACATATCCACAGATATATAAAACAACTAGATAGCCCACTCAACGAATAAAATTGAAGTCTAGAATCCATATGCGAACAGGGTATCAAACCATGTTTTGGCAATACTTAAAACACGAGTAGTAATTTAAGTAAATTAAAATGTAAATTACTTGTACATCTTAAAAACGTATAACTCGCTTTAAAATTAAAATATAATAAAATAGCCTATGACATACCCTTGATAATAATGTTAGCTTTAAATTGTACAAGAGGTAAATTTACTCAAATTTTTCAACTAACCGTGATGAACGTGATCGGCCGAGCGTACATTTTGCGATGTACGCACTTGTAAGACGGAAAAAAACAAATATCTGTGCAACGACTGCAACGTCCTCTTAATCGGGTGAATTCAAAAATTGTTTTAAAAAAAATCATGGAGTAATTAAATATTTCATGGATTAATCAATCGCATTTGCCCTGTTCGCATATGGCTGTCAGACTTCATAGGTCTTATGAGACTTTATCACGATTTAAGGTATATCTTAAATCGTGGACTTTATCACTGAGTCGGCTATCTAGTTGTTTTATATATCTGTGTACATATTATCATATTATTATTTACCAACATCATGTCATGTATTTAAAAAAAAAATTGTATTTCATAATTTCATTGAAATATTTCAAGATGAGTGAAATTTTCAATTTTGAAATATGTCAATTGAAATATTTCAAATTAAGAACCCTATACCTACGTATTACAGTCGGTTGATACCAATAATTACTATTTACCAGTCACGCGATACAGGTAAACTTTAAACATCGGAATAAGGAAAAAACAGGTCGAATGAAAAATAAAAGTGAACTGGACAAATAAAATCAACTTTATTAAATGTTTGGTCATTTATTATTACAATCATTGTATGTTAATTTTATGTCGGGATCATATTTTCTTCAAAACATTGACAATAAAGTATGTTTTCAATACAAAATAAGTTATAACATACTTAGGTTATAAACACAGTAATACGATAATATATTGTGACTACAACGTAATTTTACTTAATCATATACACATGTCATACACTCATATAAACATCAATATTATAATTATAAGTTTGTCAGAAACTACAAAAAGTACAAATCATCGATTGCCATTATCAATTATACTAATCTTATTTTTTAATACAATTATATCTTATGATACGCAGTCATACGTTATTTTAATTTGGATGTCGTAGTAATATGCGTAAAAGAAAAAATAAAACAAATAAACATCATTAAGAGAAAAACGGAACCAATATCGGCTGATCTTCCGCAATCAATGTTTCAGTCGTTATAACTCTTTACTACAAACAGAATGCATCTATGTAAAATGCCACACGCAAGTCGTGATTTTTGGATGTGATAAAAAACTAAAAATAAAAGTTGACTAAATACTATCATATCACGCGTGCTTTGTATTTTCGTTTTTTTTTTTTTTAAATAATATGAACGTTGAATGGTACATCACCCGACCGGTCTAAATGTGAAAACAATACAGCAAATTCAACGATAATATTAATGTACGATGTGCGATGAAAAATTCGAACTTTTTCTTTTGAAATCTTACTATAGAATTCGTTATATTCAAACTTTCAAACAGAAAAAAAAAACAATTTATTTATTTATTCCAGATGAAATATAAATATTTTCTGATAATGCCAGTACCACTAGTGATTTATGCGTTTTAATTTGAATATTATTTTGCGCGTTTTACAGTGATCCCATTTTATTTTATATTCTAACTATAATTATGTTATTTTACTACTAATACTTTTCGCCAAACAATTATATTTTGAACATTTGTTTGTTTTAGTAATCGGATTAAACAGTGACGCAATCCACCGCTGACGGACGATCGCCCGCCTATTCGTTCCGTTTTCATTTCTACAACACTATGAAATTTTTGAGTGGATGTATATATACGTACATACATGTAAATATGAAAAAAACTTTCTCATCAAAATGAAGTTTTAATTTCCGTAAAAAACCTGGGTACAGCCGAGAGACGTTTCCGTCAAAACAATTCCATCAGATAAATTCAAAAGCAGAACAAAATAACTGTAAAAAATGATATCATAACGCTTTGGGATAAACATTACCCGACGTTACTTCACGGCGTACTGCGTGTGTATTTATCGAGTTGTGGTCGGAGGGAAGTTTAGTTGGTCCCTGTCCGATGTTTGCGGATAGCACTCAACGCGGCGAATTCACTACGAGTGCGGGAGTTTTCGTCGAAAAAAAAAATATGTTTTTTCTACTAAAGTTAATTTTACACGGCGCAGGGTTTTTTTTAAAACAATTATATATACACATAAAAAAAAAAAAAAATACAAAATACAAAATTAATAATTGACAATATTGAACGGTCTGCGAAAAATAGTCGCACGGCGCGCGTGCATAATATTACGGGCACTATACCAGAAGCATCAATTAACGGTCATTCAAAATATTCTCTTTACGACCGCGTTTTCGAGTAGAATATCGATTTCCCTCGCTGCACTGTTCGACCGAATATTAATTTCCAGCCGCGGAGTGACCATCTGGGACGCGAATCGTTTTTCTCGCAAATTAGTGCAACGTTCCAGATACGTTTCCAGATTTCGAGTGAAAAACCTATATTCGAAACGAACTCGATTCGCTTTGGCGCAAACTGAAGATTACTTACGTTAATAAACGCGCAATACGAAAATTTACGATTTATCGGTACCTCTACTCGTAAACACGAGACACGAGATTGTATTTTTGTTGTTTACCTTCTTCCGCGAGCACAACGTTTTTGAACTTGGCGTTCGACCGGGTAACGAGCGTGGGTAGCGACTACAGTCCTAGAAAGGAATTTCAAAGTCAAGAGTATTCGACTTTTTTTTTTTTGCGGAAACGCTTATCGGCTGTTTTCTTTTTCTTTTTAATACTCTACGGAAACCAACAAACAACCGGTGAACCTGTTCAGCGGTCCACGGGCTGCCGACGGCGAGTACGGACAATAAATCGTTGTTTTACGTTTCCGTCGGATCGTTTTCTCCATACGCGTGGAGATCGGCGACCGCTTTTCAATTAGTTTACCTATCGTTAAAACGTGCGTAACATCATGGTTTCGATCTAGTGCGTCAAGTCTAATACACACCCGGTGCGGCTACATTTCAGACTCACCCGCTAATACGGAGCTACAGTGTTTTACCGTTTTCTCCGTGTGTTATTTCGGTGCGTCGTGTCGTCATCTATGGGAGTGAACGAAGAGGGGAAGGGAAACGTTAACGTGTGTCATCGAAGCGTCGGCGGCGGAGAGACACGCATCATAGTCGAGTAGAAAACAATGTCGTGAAAATGAATACAAATTAAAATAGAAACGTTGATTGTAATGTGTGTGGTCCCAAGATTGTCCATTTGCCCTTAAATCCAATTTAATGGTGTCATTATGACTCTCTCCCTCACTGTGTAATCATATCTCTCTCTTTTCTGCTTTTAGAGAGCCTCGTGTACGACGTATGAAATCGCTCACGTTTATAGACACCCGTTCGTATTAATGAGTAATAATGATTTATTAAAAAAAAAAAAATCGTGTGTGAATAAAACACTCGATTACACGATTGTACATTGTAGTTTCTTCGATCGCAATGATATTCGATATTTCGTTACACAATAATAAAAATATACCGTACGGTGTGCCGTCAAACGACCGACCAAATAAACCGTCTCTTTTCGTGCATTAAATAATCATATTATTATAATATTTGTTCGACAATACAACACGCCGGGACGGGCTTCGGAACGGTTTCTAAAACGGAACCGCGAGAAACGGCACACGGACTTATTAACTCTGTTTATAGTCTATGACGTCAACATCAATGTCGTAAATTTACACGGCACGATAATAATCGTACACGGCCAAAGCGAGGCCTTCCCTAGAAAACACGTCAAACGCCGATCGTGCGTATCGGTGTATCGTGCGTATCTCGACGACTGTGCGTCGCCCGACGACCGGTGTGAATGTCGACGAGCTCACGGACGTGAGGACGTGGGATTCGACCGTCGAACCGGGTGGGTCTTGCGCGGCTTCCGACCGACACGCCGCGTCGTCCGCTCGAACGCCGCTGATCCGTTGATCGGTTCCGGAACGCGATGCCACCGCTCGGTGGAGTCGAATACGTTTTTCGAACGTATACAAAAAAAAAAAAAAATCACGTCGAGTGCCGAAAACAGACTCGGACGTGTGTGGTGTGATACGACAATGACGTGTTCGACCGGGGCAGCGACTCTTCCGGAAGCCGTCCGATACGAGAAACCGAACCGACGGACGGACGGACGGGCACGACCTGTATGTTTCGAACACGACCGTAACGTATCGTACGCTTCGCGGGAAGTAGATCGGGCGGATCGAGTGCAGGCCCGAAAAACGCGATCAAACCCGAAAACGACAGGGACGAAAATGCATAATATTTATCATCGTTTTATTCCTTCGACCGTCCGTCCGTCTACACCAGTGGTTCTCAACCGGGGTGACTTGTCACCGTTGGGTGACATGTATCCAGTGTAGGGGTGACAAAAAAACGTCGGGGAAAAGTTTAAAAATATGGACATTTTTTCGAAAAAAACATATTACTATAACGGCCGTCATGTGATAGCGACTACTGTCAAACAACACATTTTCTCCACACTATTGACGAAAGCTATTGAAGTGCTACTTCAATTTTAAACGTCCAGGCTATGTGAACATGGATTCAGCACGCACACGAATATCAAAACGAAAAAAAAACGCCGTCTCACAAAAACAACACTAGAAGACGATATGAGAATCGCTCTTTCAACCATCAACCCTCGAATTCCAGAACTATGTAAAAATCATCAGTGTCCAATTCTTTTTTTTTTATAGCACTTGTATTTCATATTATTATTATTATTATTATTATTTTGGTGTTAGGAAGACGTAGTATTGGGTTCTCGTGGATGAGGGTGACACAAATCAAAAAAGGTTAAGAACCACTGGTCTACACAATGTCTCGTCAGGGTCGAAACGTCGCGCAAATCGTTTCTCCCTCGCCGTCGAATCGCTCTTTTTCGCGCGGTCCGTCGATATTAATCTATTAATCTCGCCAAGCCCCTGCGGGATCGGATATCTCGCCGTACCTCCGATTTCGCGTCCACCTCGTGACACGGACCCTTAACACCTCCCTCTTGAGACACCCTCGTTTTTCGCCAGTAGTTGCATTTATTGATAACAGTTTTTCGCGAAATTGTTCTCTCCTCCCGTCCGTGTCCCGTACACATCTATCGGACGAACTCGTTATCACATCATTGTTACGTTCGTGCCACATGCATTTGTGTCATATATATATATATTCGTACATTAACATCGGTTAGGTATATCACATCTGGTTTTTCGCCTCACGTCGCTTCTTTTGACGTTCGGTGCCTTAACACTCTAACAATGCTCAACTCTTTCTCTCTCTCTCTCTCTCTCTCTCTCTTTCTCTCGCGACTAGACGGACTGAAACTATTTCTTCGGAGTACCGTCAGCCTCTATTTTTTTTCTTCTTATGCGCACGCCGTACATATTAACCGTCACGTTCACACCCGTACATTATCGTTCTACATACAACTGGTATCGTCACGCAAACTGCTGCTCTAACACATGCCACGTTGGGCGACATGCGTATTAATTTCCGTACAGTCATGTCGATACTTCCGTTGGCTTTGATGTTTATTTGATTTTTTCTTTCCTTTTTCGTGCGTTTTTTCAATCAACGTGTACAATCGAAATTGACCTACGTTCAATATATAATATTTATATTTATTTATGCGAGTCACTGAAGTTATTTTTCATCTCGATTAATAGACGAAAGTTCAAAAGGAAGTCTGTTACAATATTTTACACACTATTATAGGTATTATGTTTACAGTGGATCGATTTAAAAATCTATTTACATAATATATTATGTTTATCAACTAGAATACACCAATTATGATCAAATTATTCATTTTGATTAAACATTTTTAGCGTAAATTAAAATTAAAATTAGTTTTGTGACACGACAGTTAATTAACGATAGCGAAAAAACAATTATGTCTATCCAAAGTCTACCTCATATTTGTATAATTTTTTAATAAACTTAAAAAACACTAATTTTGTATTCTCTTTATATAATAATAACAATAAAAATGATTAGCTACGTTGTTCTGGCACAGCGGGCAATAAAAACTTTTAATTTTCCAACAGAATGACTTTAGTTGTTAAATTTGTTATTTTAGATCCTTTTCATTATATACAGTAATTTAAAATTCATAATCGATAGTGTCTGAAAATCTATTTATGCCCTCGTAACAATGACACGTGTTTGTACTCTCTGTTACATAGAGTACTGCGTTCATATTCCGTCAATAATATTTTTTTATTAAGTGCCATAAAAAGTTGATTGGTAGGTGAAATCGATAAGTTTTATTGTCATATCCAATAGAACATAATATATCGACAGTGTATAAACGAAATAAAATAGAAGTGTTTTTTTTTTCAAATAAAAAATTGGAGATGTTTTAACTTTTATAAGAAATTGTTATAATTTTATACATTTAATGGAGTACTTACATAGAGTTTTTACATTATGGTACGTATATTATTTTTATGCAAAATATTTAGACTTTGAAAAATAATTATATGTCACAATACCGATCATCTGTAAAAATATAATGCGTTGCAGAGATCACAATAAAAATAGACTTTGTTCGCCCTCTGGACTTGATAAATATAGTCATATCATAGGCTCAGTGTATTTGCATGATTATCGTTGACTCTTAAATTTTATACTGAGTCGTAGAAAAAAATAAGTGTTCCATGGAAAATAGACTTAGAAAATAGTTATTTTAACGATATATTATACAATTTTAGGTTATAATAAAAATTGCTCTACATTGTATTCGTTATTTTTTTATTTTATTTTTTTTATTTGTTACTTGTAACGAAAATAAACAATTCAAAACGTACGAATAGCATAAGTTTTAATAAATCGAAAAGATTGCAGTCGTCAGCTTTCAAGATGCCAAAAAGTGTCAACTATTTCCACGAACATTTCGAAAATCATTAGAGTTCCACACCTGTGTGCCGAAAATGACAATGCATATATTTCGGAATACTTCGAATTTCGGTACACTACGAGTGAAATTTGTTACATTGGTAAAAACCTTTTTTCTTTTCCAGATTTTTCGCAACAGTGGAGTTTCAAATCGTTTCATTACATATTAACCGATAGTTGAAAGGCCCATGCAAGACTTCTACGGTTTTTACTGCTTTTTACATTTACTACGCTACTTTTTCTGCAATTTATCGAGGGCGTACAGTAAAAAAGGTTGATTATTAATAGATGGTTATGGACACACATCTGAGGCACGGTGCGAGAAATAGTGGAATATATGTCAAGTCGATCTTTGATAAAATTTGTTATGATTCAAACAATGTCTTTTGCTCGATTCTTTTATCCATAAAAAAAGGTTGTGACTAAAATTTTAGGTACCCACAAATGTAGTTTATCTTAATTTTTATAATTTTTTTTTTATTATTATTACAGAGGGACATACAAATTTGAGACATTAAATTATACAACATACATGAATATCGTGAATATCGAAACAGGTCAGACATGCGAGTAACGGATAGATGAAATCACCCGACGCGCGACGGGGATACTTTTGGACACACTAACGTGTAATAATTGTTTGAATGAAAAATGCCATAAAGAACGATTAATAATTTTTAGTCACTAGTCATACGATTAACACACTACTTACAAATGTACAATGGGAGAGACGACGGTATCTTAATTTTTTTTTTCATCGAAAAATTGAACTTAAAATCTAAAAGTCGTATGCGAAAAAAAAAAACTAACCGTTTTAATAACCACCGGACTACTTGTACCTTAGCCACAGACACTTGTAAAAAGACACATAGTCAAAGTGTTCCGTGTCATGATAGCGTTCCCAGTAAGTACGTTATATTTCAGATATCGGGCACGCGACGAGCTTCGTTTTCACGAGCACCAACATCGAGAGTATTAACGAATGCATAATAATGTTGAGAATATTCAGAGCTCGTGACTCGTAACTCTGCGATATTTGCGTTGAAATTTCATTACGTTCCGACGCGTATCGAACAACACGATGAAAGTCGGAAGAACGGATACGCGGCAGTGGAAATAAGGATTGAAGTTGATTTCACACGCTCGCACTACTTGTCGTGGGTCACTTTTCACCGAAAACGCGATGTAAGGATTCGCGAGCTGGATCGGTCAGTCGGCAGACCGCTCATTAAAACGTCACGTGACAGAGTCACAAGCTTCACGATCCGTGACGATCCAAAAAAAAAAAACAATCCTAAGATTTCCGAGTCAATTTAACAGTCACTTGTTCGTCTATTAATTTTTCACCGTTTTGTTTGGTTTTATTCTTATTGATATTTAATATTTAAGTTGCGATAGGTTTTTTTTTTTTTTTTTGATTATTCGTCTATTTTACGACCTCACAAAAGTCGATTCACGCATTTCAAATGTTCGCGATAGAAAAATAAATCGCCACAAAACAACCGGTGCAGTCAAACATCTAACTCGTGTCCGTACGGAATGCGGAATTCACTCATCGAGACTAATCAAACACATGTCGCTATTTATTTCCTACCGTATGGATTGTATCCGCCATCTCTTGCTTTTATCGATTGTCAATTATCGTAATGCGCGCGCGCGCGTTTGTACGTGTACCACAAAAAATAACTGTTGACTCAATTCACCGGGCCGTCGTAAAAATGAAAACACTTTCCATTCAATGCGTACGAACATACGCAAACATTGACGACGCCGCGCCGTGTACATATTTGCGTTCGCTCCACTCGTGTCTGGAAACTCGGTCACCCGGGTCGTCGATCCGAGTTCGATTTTTTTAGCGGCACGTCACGGCGGCGTCGGCGGACCCGTCCCCGAGTCGAACGAAAGCAAAAAAAAATATTGTGTTCGACTCGTCCGGACTCGGATGTTATACGGGCTATTATAGTACGGGGTGTGGCCAACAGGTCGATTGCGACACGAGATCGAGCCGATCGCAAGTTCCTTTCGTCTTTTATCGGGTTTTTCAGAAAACACGTGATACGAATGTTGCAATGGACGTACGAATTTAATAAACAGCAAACGATCGAGACCAACATGAAATAATCATGAAAAATGAAATGAAATACCGAAAGCGCGTGGTTTCACACTGTAGTCTGGTGGGTAACCCGTATTTTGAATTCCGATTTTATCTTAAAATTCAAAAGAAAGAGTTCAAATCGAACAACGTATGATTGTTTATCGGAAACCTTATTTTTTTTTTTTATTTTTTTATTTTTTTTGTAATTTTTAGTCGATCGCAACGATTCAGAAAATCTCAGCGGTCGATCACGAGTCGATTAAAGTTGGCCACATCTTTTATGTTATACTCGGGTAAACGACAACGTCGAAACGTAACGACGCGCGTGTATTTGAAACGGATCGCTCGGGCGTGCGTACTACAGTACACGCCGCGTATAAGACTCACGGATATAAGGTTGGGCGATTGTAAACTCGGCCCGAGGAAAAAAAATGTTCAAAAGGTCTATTGTAAACTCGGCCCGTGTTTTTTTCAGGTAAAAATAATTTAGGTGTAAACTCGGCCCGGATAAAAATGTACATATGATTTTCTTATAATATTTTTGAGAACCATTTAGCATTAACCGGAGGACGCAGAGAGGAGGCGATTCTCATTATCCTCCTAAAAATTATTTTCGTTGTCATATTATTATTCATAGTATGGAATTTGTTATATAATCAATGTAAAATGTATTTATGTAAATTTTTTTTAAGGAAAACGCCATGTGTTTAACGTATTCACCCACTGATATTTCCTTATTTTTATATTTTTTAAGTGTTCTTTCTAAGAGTTCTCTTTTTTTTTTTAGTTTTTTTTTTTTGAAATTAAAATGGTTCATCTAGGCTGTTGATTTTAATGTAAATTTCTGTTGGTAGTTCATTTAATTTTGCAATGACGGCATATATTATATTGGAATGAGTGGAATTGAAACTTGCATTAAAATGCGCATGAAATGATTCACATGCATTAGTTGTTAAACACGTATCAACTGATGCACAGGACCATATATCAGGTGGAAACATAGCATCTTCTCATATGTATGTATTGATTAAATAATCTGTGCTTATTATATTTTATTGGTAAATATTATCGGGCTGAGATTACAACCGATCTTTTTATTACCTGAAATTCTGGGCCGAGTTTACAATTTACCTACTTTATTACCTAAAATTTTCGGGGCCGAATTTACAACAAAAAATATAATCGCGGGCCCAGTTTACATTCGCCCATAAGGTTCAGTCGCTTATTAGACTCAAAATCGTCTGGAACGGTATCCAAATACATTAAAAAAAAAAATAAAATCGTTTATAAGACTCAACACTTTGGTTATAAGACTTAAATTTTGTAAAATAAATAGTAGAAAATAAACTCGTTTGGTTATAATTTAGAAATAAATTGATATTGAAAAATTATTCACAACGATTATCGTTATTACAGTGTACTGATTATCTGGCGGCTGCACAGTTATCGTAATTACGGGTACATAAATACGCATACGTAGGTACACGTGCACGTAGTTTTTTTTTTATCGGAATTATTGAATTTATTCAATACAAATAAATTAAGAAATGTATTCAATAGCAAAGTATGCAATATGTAATATGTGTTAATGTATTAAAATCAAAGCGAAATATGTAGTAAAATAAAATTTATAAATACGTAATTAATTTTTTTTTCCACTTCGCCTATAAGAGTCATTATGTTATAAGACTCACTTTGTGCTGGTCCCAAAGTGAGTCTTATAAGCGGCGTCTACTGTATATTATAATATTGTGTCTCCGCCATGAGATCACGTTTACGGATCACGCGCATGCGCAAAAACGACTCGCATTAAACTTAAGCGGACTGACGCCGGACGACGCGGCGGAATCGCAGTTTTCGTCTGTCCTCGGCCACCCCGGGCCGTATAGATGGTATTTTTCGTAAAACTACGAATAAATCCCCACCCCGCGGGGGGGAGCACGTACCGTCGCCGAGCCGTTCGCTTGCCGGCCGTCGCACGTACGCGGTTCAAAGGCACCTCTTGAAAACGATCAAACGCATAATAATAATTATAATAATAATAATAATAATCACGATAATTATGATAATATTAACGATAATAATGATAATATTAACGATAGTAATGATAATGTTAATAATAGTAATCATAATATAGTGTTACAGTTATAGTATAGTGGCGTCCGGGTAATGGATACGTGGAACGATAATATTGTTACGATATTATTACGACGGCGATCAGACGTTCTCGACGCGGCTCACGCTGCAGCCGGGGTGCGAGGACCGCGAGGACGTGACCGTGGTCAGCGTGGTCAGGTAACTGGTGCTGAACCGCCGGTCGCTGCGCACCACCACGGACATGCCGGTGGTCTCGGGGTCGTGGGTGGCGTGATGGCCGCCGCCCCGGCCGCCGCCCCCGCGCCCGTTGTCGCAGTCGTCGTCGCACCCCCGCCGGCGCCGGTGGTCGTGCCCGTGGTGGTGCCGGCGGCAAGGGGTGTCCCCGCCGCCGCCGCCGCCGTCGCCCTCACCGCCGCCGCCGCCGCCGCCGCCGCCGCCGCAGCCGCCGCCCGGGTCGAAGCGCCGGTCGTTCGGGCCGCGGTAGTCGGTGGCCACGGACGGGTGCCGGCGGCGCCGCGGCGGCGGCTTCGGGTCCGCGCACCGGCAGCAGTACCACATCTGCCGGCATATGCCGGATATGTCGCGCCGGAAGTTGGTGTTCAGCCAGCCGTACAGCAGCGGGTTGGTGCACGTGGTCGACATGGCCATCATGTGCACGCACGCGAACACCTTGTACAGCACGTCCGTGGACTCGATCAGGTGCGGCTGGAACTCGACCAGCAGCGTGAACACGGTCAGCGGAAGCCAGCTGAGCGCGTACACCACCGCGATCGACGACAGTATCCACATGGTCCGCTTGTTCCGCGACAGTTCCCGGCGCACTATAAAAAACGAAAAAAAAAAAAAAAAAATGAAAAATTCGCAAGTCGACGAACCACCGTTCGGGGCGATTTCCAGGGATCGACGGTGATCGTGCGTCCAGGGACGTGGGCGGATACGGGACGAGCGTCATTCCTGATGACCTGTGATCGGGCAGGGCGGCAAGGGCTCGTCGACATCACCCCGGGGATCGGCGATAATTGTCATTGTGTGCGGTGTAGCACGGCGTTTTCCGACCCAAGTGTGATGACCAAGTTTGGGTCGTGAATAATTTTAAATAGGTCACCAAAAAAAATCGAAACGTTGATATTATAATATTTTATTTTTAGGACCGCTTGTATGAAACAGTTTCAGTTCAACAAATTAATGAAACATTGTTTGAAAATAATTTTTCTTGAGAAAAAATTCATAATTTTGGACTCGGTCTTTCAAAGCCATACATAATATGAATTTATATTATAAATTATCGGTTCACGTTTATGGTAACGATTAAAGTTGATGAGTTGTTGATCCAAATTTTCTTGCTATCAATTATCATTATCGTGAACTTAATATTATAAAATTGTACAACTATTTCACTATTCAGACAAAACGACATTGTTTATTTTTAAATAAAGTGTAATTAATATTATGTTTTGTTAAAAATCAAAAAATAAGATGAAAAAATAATGTAAATGAAGAGTAATAATTTCTTTTGGCTAAAGTAAGTGAACAAATTTAAGGGGTTTGGGTGAATGGGTAGCTCCCAATTGAACATGATTTTCAAAAAGTTCATAAAAAAAAAATATAGTAAATATCTTGGGTAACCAACATGCAAAAATTGAGAACCACTGAGCTATTGCATGTTCATTAATGAGTGTTTCAAGTGATGTCTATTAATGAATTTGTGTAAATAAAATAAACAACACATTTTTGAGTAATGCTATAATAATTTCAAAACAATCTGGTGAGTCGAAATTTATTTAATAACAAAGTAAACAAATATAACTCGATGTAAAAATATGTTAATATACTTGAGGGTTTGTTTGTATTTTTTTGTGTCACTGTTATTAATTACATGATGTTTTAATGTAAATGTTTCATTAAACTAATTATAACGAGTGCCCTAAAGAGTTTACTTAATACGCTTTTAGCAATCATAAATTTAATTTTTTTTTTTGATCAATTTAAAACATTTATTGTAGTACTATAGATACATTTTTAACTTTTTAGTTTTCTTAGATAATAATCGATATTTCTAACGTAATGTCATAAAATATAATTTAATATATAGTACATTATTTTAGACATGGCATTTCAAGTTTGAACCAATGCAGTGGAAGTACATATTTTCGGGTTATAACTACTTCTCCACTTCACTACTATAATTTGAAATGATTATATCTATTGGTTCAATAATACAATTAAAATATCGACCCTCCCCCCCCAAAAAAAATTATCTTATATAATTTTTTGTTACAAATAGAAGTTATCAATTGAATAAACTAAAAAATGTAAAAATCACGCGTTTAATAATTGGTTTTTACATGAAAATGTAGTTCTATAGAGTATTAAATTGGAAATGAAAAATATTTAAATTTATGTATTACACAGATTTAAATTGCACTGTGCAAACCTTTGTAGAATACCCTATACTTATATTTATATGGGTATTTTTTTTTCAAATAGGCTTTAATAAATACTTCCAATATTGAAATTTTTATAACCCCGCTGTATTCTTACAAATATTAATTCATTATACAATTTATTTTAACACATTTATAATATTTTATATGCATAATATATGTTTTTCAATTTGTCTTTTTTTCTCTAAAATTATTTTTAACACATTCTGATTGATTGAAACGAATAATTTTCGGAAAACGTTTTGCATTTATTACAACTATTATTGTATGAGTCTTCAACATTTACACTAATCACGATGTTCGCCAATGTTTTCTTTATTTTTTCGTTTTCGTGATTCATTTGAGTTTAATTCTATTTTCATGTTGTTCTCGAACCAAAGTTTTGTCCTCGTAAATCACCGGCTTATCGAAGTTTCGCGAGTCTATTATTTACGACGAAAAAGTAATGTAACGTAAATAACTTACTAGCGATTTTGTTTTCAAGACACAAAATCACATGCGTATTTGTACGGTAATAGGGTATGGGTGTAGTTTTTCTTTTTTGGCAAATTGCTTGAGAAGCAAATTATTTATATTTATTTGCCTTTGATTAGTGACATAAGATGATGTCATTGTTTGTAGATAGAACAGTCTAACTCTATCAAAACTCTGCGTATTAAATAACGAAACGCACGAATGATAATTTTTGTGTTTAAAAAAATTAAGTCCTATGTCTGTTATGGACCACAATTGTTTTGATACCTCGAGTTTGGTAGGCCTAAACATAACAAAGCGGTTGTGAATGTTTAAGATCTAAAAACAAATTTCAAAATATCTATAACATTCCTATCGGTTCTTGATCGTACAATACCAGCGACTCATTCATAATTTAATGAATGATTGTTTGTCGTTGAAAGAAATAGTTCTTTCAAAATTCAATAGATAAGAGTATAAAAAAATTACGGTATTTTGAAAGTGGTAAATATCTATACTTTAGACCGTCCGAGTTATGGGTATTCTATGGTTCTATAGATCTATATAGTATCGTACTGAAACTTCTATTACATGTATATTGTTTAGACTACGTATTAAGGAACCTCATACATAACTATAATATTAACCTAATCTAAACTCTTCTAATAACTTAATATTCTGCAACTGAATATTTTATTTTAAAACTTTTGGTTTTAAATTTTTTTTTTTTTTACATTCTGATCGAAGCCAAGAGTCTTATGGTTTTATAATGATGTTTATTTATATTTTTTCCTTGAGACAGTTTTTGGCACACTTAAATTTGTCCAAAAGTTTCATACGGCAACTCTATAGATCGGAAATCGCACGTAAATGGTATTTTATGGATTTATTTTTCTCTATTGTTAATAGTTTTTCAGGCGTCAGGAACAACTGCCGAAAAACCGAGTACAAACGGTAACATTTGTCGTAAACGACATTTTCATTAAACCGATGTTCGTTATTCAATCATAACTCGCTAATTAATGTGACTAAAAACATGAAATTTTCATTACAAATTAATGGCGTATAGTTTTATACTTGACGAAAGTATCAAAAAATTTGCCAACTTTCAAGTTAAAAATAGAACTTTGAAAATACTTTGTAAGTTTACCTATGATACAATTTTTAATATTCATCTCAAAGCTCTGGAAATTTAATATGACCTTATTCTCATACTAATGTAACGATATTGGAAAAATTAAATGACGTTTAATACATTTAAGTTCAAAGTAGCAGAGTCGAAAAGAAGACGTCTCGCGAACATTTACTGTCACTACTTCGATAATTTGAACTTAAAATGTCGATATCTCGTGAGCCATATGCCAAACAACAACGATTTAGATTAAAAGATATTGGAATAAAATATAAACAAACTATATTTGTTTTATAAATATTAAGCTATAAACAGCGGTTACCAATTAAGAAAACTTATAAAACAAAAAAAAATCTATTCATCCACTCGTAAGGGATTATTGTTTTGTAATTGTGTATGAAAAAAAAATCAAATACACGCATTTCGCTGGATTAAAATTGGGGGGGGGGATTATATTGAAAAATTACTCTGAATTTGTATAATACACGATAGATTTATCATAGAACGTATGATATGTATACATAAACGTATGTGAGCATGTGCGAATTACCCATACGGAACCGTCAGGAAGAGGTTGCGGGGAAGTTCAGGGTTAGAGCCGTTGGCGGCGTTCTAACGTCTATTGTATAGTACTATAGTCGGACCCTCGGGACCGCTTTCGCGCAATATGTAAAAACTTTGGTCGTAACGTCGCGTCGTTTACATGAAATAAGCGCACGAATCGTACACAATACACATTCATCCACGCACACGCAAGCACACACGTACACATACAAAAAATACACACACACACACACACACACCCACACACACACACACGCGCGCATACATACAAAGGAGCCGGATCGCGTGGCAAAAATTAACGCGTGGTTTCCTCGATAGAAATTTATCGTGCTCATGAAGCACGTGCGTACCGACGAGAATGCACACGCCAACGAGTCTGGTGTTAAATAATTAGACTCACTCGGCGGTTTGCCCGTACATACAGTATATTTATAACATAATACGTACCTACGAGCGTTTCGCGTGGAGGTTTTCGAGTTACGCGACGGGAGGAAATTATTTTCTCGCGCGGACGCGTTTCGCGGTTTCGCGAATTCTATTTTGCGTCGTCAAATTCACGTGACAAACGCACACGCACACACCACGGATAATCCCACACGTGCCGTGCCGAATATATTATTCCATGGATATTGATTGATTATTAATCATTTATTACCGCGGAACTCGAATCAACCGTCCAGTAACGCGAATACGTGGTAATTATTATTGAGGCCAAACGCTTCGAAACGTTTCACGTCCACGGACTCGGCGTCGAATATCGCTTTTCGTTCACCGCGAAAGCCGTGCCCGTCGACGAAAAGCGGATTGGCGTGATTTCTACATGACTTAGGGACGTCGTGGTTACCGTTCGGCATTCGCAATTTATTCAGCACTAGTGTTGGCCAACGATATCGATAATTCGATACGATATCGATATCGTGGGTTATTTCTTAATAATTTCGATATCGATATCTATTATCGAAAATATCACAATATCGGTTATTTAGCGAAGCTAGAACAATAATTTCCAAGAAAAGAAATAGATTATCTCCTGAGCGACTCAATCAACTGTTATTTTTGAATTCATATTTCAAATCGAACCCAAGTTCTGAAACATTGATGGAAAAACTGCTCGAAGAAGACATTTGTCCAATTAAATACATTGGATACTTTTCAGTTTGTACAAAATAATATATAAATTGTTAATTAATTTACACTCATAATATATTAAAACAATATGTATTCTATACTTTTAATATACTTTCAAATTTCAATACACTCATAATATAATATAATACGTATTCTATACTTTTAATGTTTTAATATGCTTCGATATCGATACCGGTATTTTTCCGATATCGCAATACGATATCGGGGAAAAAAATACGATATCGATATTGAAAATTATATCGTTGGCCAACACTATTCAGCACAGCACCTATTGCGGTTTTTTAATAATCGATCCGTGCAAATCAGTACTCCTCAGCGGGCGACTGTAAACTCGGTCCGTTTACTTGAAAAGATATCCCACACATTCATTTTAAACTGTTCTTCAATTTCTTTCATATAAATATAATTCTTTTATACGCGAAATCGGTGTGAAAAAAACATTTTAAAAACGAGCCCTGATATCCTTTTTTGCATTCGCTTAATTTTATTATTTTTTGGGGATAATGTCCCATCACTCGAAAACATATGAGGAGGCCATTTTCATTACCAACCGAAATAGGATATATACGTAGGTATTTTTATATTTTTCTTTTAGCTGTATTGATTAAAATTTTTGAAAATACTTGAATATAATGTGTGCATACCTAATACATATAGTTTCGTATAAAAATCAATAATTTTACGTGTGTGTTGAATGTATGCAGTTATGTGTGAAATCAGGTCAAGTTTACTACATTTTATCGACTAAAATTATCGTGCTGAGCTTTCGATATCAGTAGAAAAAGTAGATGTTAATAGAAGAACCGATTTTACTATTAAATCGTCGTGTACAAGTTAATAATATTCGCTCTCCCGCATTCGGTCATTTACAATAAATTTTATTTATCAGATTAGGATTTTGACGGTATAATGGCAATTTATTATGTTCATAAATTACTCGACTTAATAGTCACTGTACTTCGTATTTGAAAACACTAGGGTATGATAATATTTAACTGCATTTTCACTGAATGAAGAAACGAATAAATCATGTTGAAAGAACAATAACTCGTCATAATTAAAAACTAATAATCACATAATTAAGAAATGTGAATAATTACAGTGATTAACTCGACCCGTGTTCTAGTTGTATACATTGATGTTTTAGGATTTATAATATCGTTATAGAACTTTTTAAACAACTTAAAATTTTTACATTTTACATTAAATGCTTTATGCATAACCCATTTCATGTAGGTACCTATTATAGTATTTTACATTCGATTTTGTTATTTAACTATCATTTATGATTAATTCGAAACATAAACTTTATTTACTCTCGTTGTATTTTTATTCGTTTATAACCATTTTTCCTTACTGCTTGCCTGCACAAATGCCCACACTCCGTACACGTACACAATGCGTGATCGATACGTACAGAACGAAATCTCGCCTATGTACTTCATAAATAAAAATTTTCCTTTCATGTTGAAAACTTTACGTGCATTATGACGTGTACGGTAAAAAGCTCGTCAACGATGAAATAAAAATAAAAACGCATTGCTTCAGTAATTTTTAAAATTTTTTTTTGCGATGGGCAAACAAACCAACGCAGAGTTAGAAAAAAAAAAAGAAATGTTGAACTAAATTCAAATACGTGTAACATATCCGACACGATAATTAGGTATATGTTATTGTGTTCGTTTGGAGTTCTATGAGGATATTGTTAATTATTAATGGTTGTTCATGTTATACAATTATACAATTTTTATCCGAGCGACACGTGTAGTATACTGAAATTTTATCCAACTGAATTTTTTCAGGTACTCACTACGTTTACAAGTACCATAGAAAACCGGTGTTGAATACAAACCCAACTGAAGTGCATCGAGTGAATATGTTTGCATATTGTATTTATGAATTTTAATACCGTTCTCACGTAATTTTGAATAGGCGTCGTTCTTGATGAAGTGTTTCCTACTATTGATTATATGTAAAAGCAGAATATTACTACCCCTTGGAGTCGTAGTTTCTTTCTCCGATCGTGGGGTTGAAACTGAAAAACTATGCGTCGTAAAAAAAAAAAACACAGTAGATAAAATTTTCCCCTCGGATAATTATTACTGGATCTAGAATGTAGAACCGTGACGGAAAACGGGAACACGGGAAAATTAACGTCAGGAAGTGAGATATCTGAAGCTTTTATTAAAATAATTGGAGCGTGTGAGAATGAAATAAACGTACTGAAGCAGTGCAACGCGTAAGCATCTAGACACTGAAATTTGTAAAACGGACGGAACTGGACGAATATAAGTATACGTCTGTCTTATGTAACAAGAGCGATGAACGCTTTTCAGGTCACGTGTTAAAATTTACAAATCAAAGTTTAAAAATGAAATTCTCTCAATAATATGATCGGGTCTATAAATATTTATTTTTGGGAAGATCGGGATGAGATTTTTCAAAAACAAATTTACAAAAATATGAATGTGAAGTCTTTAAGGACACTTTTTTTCCATAATAGTTATACATACCTTTTAATTGGTAACTAAACTCCTCAATTTTTCCCCTTAATCAAACGTAATATTTAAAAACATAATAAAATAATATTCACTCGTTGACTCTGTTTGGCACACGTGCCACAGGCTCGTCGCCGCAGTTGTATACTATTATACATTTATACAATGAACACTCCGATTTGCTACGGGATACAATGAAGAGTTTAAGTGCTGTGCAAAAGAATATTTAATGCAATATCTAAACGTTTGTGTGCACAATGAGGTTAAATACACAGTTCGCAAATGTATGTGTTGTTAACGTATCCTAGTATCTACTGAAAATGGGGGTTGATAGGATCAGGACGACTTTTAGGACAAGTCATCGTGAATTTATGACGACGCGCCGGCGAACATGATTAAAATCATAGCAGGGAATAACGGGAATATTTTTTAGGAACGATTTATTATGTATACATTTAAATTTCCCCTGACGATGGCGGTGTAAATTAAAAATTTTTGCATTTAGTCCAAACCAAATGAAAGACACTTTGTAAAAAAAAAAAAAAAACATAGTGAGTGTTTTTGTTTTTTCCAACAATACTATTGAAACATATTACGTTTGTAAAATATGAGACTAGAATAAATTGTATAATTCAAAGGATTTATTTAACTTCCGATATTTATGCGATTATGACTTCCATCAGATTACACTAGAGGTTTTTACTCATGTCTCCTTTTTAAATTAAAAAACTCAAACCATCTTCCTTAAAAAAAGAAAATATATTTTATGTGGATTTTTTTTTTTTTTTAAATGGAGACATTATCAATTGATCAATATTCTTAAGTTTTATCTGTACTCATAATTATACGAATCATGAATGGAAAAATCAGATAAAACAATATTATTCGAGGACACTGGAAAATAGTTGAAATTCATATATTTTTCAAGTTATTTTATCAGGCATAATGCAGACCTCGGACACTTTTATGTTTATTCGAAAACTATTTTATATTGAATTAAATCTCATATCTCTCCAAAATATTTTTAATATTTTTTTTATATAAATTTAAATATTATTTAAACTATATTCATGAGGAAACGTGTTTTCAAGTTTTAGAAACACTGATCAATGGAACACGATTAAATCGTATTAAAGAAGAAAAAAATGATTTTTATTAAAATATTTTTCAGCGATCTCATAGTTATTATAAATTGTTTTTACCAGTTATTAAGGTATAGCTGTTTTGATTATTTACGATAAGATGTGTGAAAACAAAAATTTCAAACTCACAAAAGTATATTACCGTATCCCAACGTTAATCAAAAATAATAATAATACAAAAAAAAAAAAAATAAATAACGTATCGATTTTCGCGGCATTCCCAGTAGAAAATTCGTCACAATATATCGGATTCATTATCAAATGGAAATGGCGGCCAAATGCTTTTTCCCACCTTATTTCGTAATTTAACACCCGCCGGAGCGCCCGTGCCGTCGTGCGATTTTCAATTGACATATTCCATGTAAACAGCGTCTGAGGATGATTATTAATGGCGAAAATATGACGCTTACGAGAAACGTGATTTTTACAATAAACAACGGAGGCGGAAGGCGAATTTTCAGTGTGAACAAATGCACACTTCCACAGATGCAGATACGTGTGTTTATCGTGGAGCGCCCGCCGAAAACACAACAGTTCCATTTGTCGAATTAGATGTGTCCGTAAATACAATACATATTATATATAGTATATACACATAGGTACATACGCGATTTATCGACAACGCCCTTTAATCAGGATTTCATAATATTAATAAATACATACACTGTCGGGTAACGCTGAGTGCAGGAGATAGCGCGCCACCTTTATTCGACGTTTTTGCCTTTCGATTTTATATTATTGTGTTTCTCACCGCACCTTCTCCTCTATCAGAACAAATATCGAAAAATTTAAATAACATACACACACGCGCACACACACACACACACACACACACACACACACACACACACACACACACACACACACACACACACACACACAATCGCATCAGCGTACAGTCGAATGTGTTTATTTTTTATTTTTTTAAGTACATTAGTGTGTTTATAGTATTCACTGTATACATATATGCGAGTATATACAGAGGGTGTCTTCCAAAGTATACCAATTGTGATATTTCCTGAGGTAGTGAAAATAATCAAATTTTTGTATTTTTATACGATTTACGGAAAGAAGGACTATAGTAATTATTCACATTTTAATTTTTTTAAGATACAATAGAATACCGTTTATTTTTGAAATTAACAATTTAACTATTACATCTTATGCTTTGGTAAAAACTTTTTAAAAATTACTTTTTTACTTAAAATTTTTGATCAATTTGAAGATATCCATCTTATTTTGTTTTTTTTTTTGAAAACGATTATTTTTGAGATTTTATTTGCATTAATTTTATGATTTTTAAGTAGAAAAAAATATTAATAATCACAAATGCGATAAAAATAAAAAGTCGGTCACTTTGAGTGTTCAGAAAAACAAACGCGATCGAATGGCTATAATACGTACAATTTAGTGATGAAATAAAATAAAAATCATTTGTATAAAGTTAGTTAGTAAAACATTATTTACGTTTGATAAAAAAATAAAAAAAACAACCGTCTCGTGCCTAGCGAGTCGTTTGAAATCGAACAATTCGTTTGCCTTTACTGACGTACCCGAGAACATATTATACGAACATAATATAACGGACGCATTAATAGTCGACGAATATAAATTTATGTATTTATTATGTATTCATAATACACAATATTATCGTATACGTACGCGAGTCTCGGAAATAAAAATATAATCCCAGGTTTTCGCCGCGACAATGTAATCGCCTCCTCCTCACGGTTAGTACATTCCGACCGGCGGCATTGTCAACGCACACATACACACACACACACACACACACACACACACACACACACACACACACACACACACACACACACACACACACACACACACACACACACACACACACACACACACACACACATACTGCACTCAACTGTACACGGTGAATACGCGCGCCTAAAAGCCTCCGCGCGCTGCGACGGCGTTTTCGGTTTTTTACGTTCGTTACGGGACAATCGGTACCGCGTGTTTTTTTCTCGCCTCATTTCACGACGACGATCATATAAAATAACAACAGCAACAGCAACGTGCACGCGCGGTCGTTGTGTGTTTTTACGTTTCTCTCTTTCTGTTTTCCCGAACGTCGGGCGCGACGTTACGCATGTAGGTCAGCGTTCTTAACAGTTCGTAGTTTTGAGACGGATTTACGCGCGCGGTTCGCCGGTAAAATCGGTCAATCGGTTTACAGACGCGCCGTGAGACGTTGACGGACACATTTCGATAACGGTGCTGTTTTCGCGAATTTTTACTCTTTGAATTTCACGGAATTCGTTATTTTCGATATTTATGACACTAATTGAAATTCAAATCCCGAGACGCTTGTAATATTCGAATCTATTTATTACTTTTTGGTTCGTCGTTTCCATACAAGTGCTTTTCAAGTTTAAAAAACGAACCTGTAATTAACAATTAACAATTAACTAACGCATTGGTTTTTACGACGGTTTTTAATTAATATCATTAATAACTCTCGCTAATGTAAATCGAAGTAAAAACATCGATTAAAAGCAGTCATCATCTCAAATAAAAACATTGACATTTTTATGAAATAATAACTTTTGTTTGACCACTTTAATTTTCTTTTGTCCAGATGTTTCTTTTGTTTGTTTATGTATTTGGTATATGCTTTCATTCTCTTAGAGCTATTATTAAAAACTTACGTGATAATATTTTGCTGTCAATTAGTTAAGTTTTTGAGAAAACGAAAAACTTCATAATTAACAACTGACACAAATTTTCAAGTTTCTATTGAAGAAATGTCTATAATTATAACTTGAACGACAGAAATAATCTATTTAATAGTGTTCGTAAAAATTCTTAATTTTATCGTTTTTAGACACTTCTAACTTGAATAGAAAAATAAAATTGTAATCAATTAATATGAGAATGTAAAAATATAGCTTATGTTAATTACATAGAAGCTGGCTTAACGATTTCAAATCGTATAACGAAGAGTTATACATTTTATGAAATAAAAGTAAATCTGACATTTTACGAAAAAACAGCTATTTGAGCTGTGATTCCTTACAACGCGAGGTAAAAATAATTTATCGAGTTAATCTTAATGAAATTCGAACCCTAGATGAGAATATATTTATAAATTTTGTCGGTGGAAAAAAATGTTACCCGATTAAAAGGAAAATGTGTCTAGAACTCGTTTTTAAACCGAACGAGACACAGATTGATTATCGCTCGGTGTTTTAGATTGTTTCTTAAAATCATATGAGACGCGTCATCGTTCTTCGGATTATACCAGTAGCCAAGATCCATGTATCGTGCGGAAATTAAATAATTCTCAAAACGCTTATGAATCGTTACGTTGTTTCCACGCGGTCACTGATCGTATTCAATCATCCGATTGTTGTCGTTACGACGACACACGATGTGTATCCATGACGGATGTGATAAAGACACGAGAGGTGGTACTCTGGTAATGATCAATGCACGGGCTGACTCATATAACGCTTTTTAAATTTTTTTTTAACAGAATTTTATATTATACAAGCTTAACATTAATGAAATTAGTGTACAAAACAGACAGAATAGACGGAGGGAAGAGGCCTCCCATCGAAGGTACTTCAATATGAATTTAATTTACGGTTTTATTCGTAAAATATTAATAATATTAATAATAGTACAAATACATAATAGTTATACCTAAAGACGCGTCCACATATTATGCAAACACGACACGCAGCACACGCGCTTGAATCATGTGTTAGTTGTTTGCAAACATCACATACTGCACACACGTTCAACGTACACATAATATTTAGTGTATTTGATTTTCGTGTTGTACACACGAATGAAGTAAGTTGCGTAAACACTAAATACAGAAACCCCGTCCAATAGTAGTCATAATTTTTTCCTTTTTATGTACCTAAAATCCGGCAAACACGAAATACACACATATGCGCTAAATGTGATGTGTGCAAACGCGTCCACACTATCATCGTTTTTGATGAATGCTGTGTATGTGCGTGTGCTGCGTGTCGTGTTTGCATACTACGTATGTGGACGCGCCTTAAGTAGTAACAAGATCACTGCAGTTGTAGTGATACATTTTTTTTTTTTTTTTAGTCTTTTGCGGGTATTTTCTGGAATAGTTGCAGATGATAGTCGGACGATAAGGGGATTGAAATGATGTGTTAATATGTTATTGAATCGTTTATGGTGGAGTTTGGCTAGTTCAGTGGCGTTTGGTATATTGAAATCAGAATGGAGGGTATTATTTGAAACGTAGAACGGAGCTTTAGAGATGACGCAAAGGACTTTGGATTGAAACCTTTGTAAACGGTTTATATTTGATATTTTGGCTGAGCCCTATAGTTACAAACCGTAGGACCAGATGGGTCTGAGTAGCAGTTTATACAGCAGTAATTTAGTAGGTATTTTTATGTTTTTAGAAGTTAGGAACGGTCGAAGAAGGCGAAAACGATCGTTAAGCGTTCGAATTTTATTTTTGATGTGAGCTGACCAGGTAAGTCGACGGTCAATGTTGACTCCAAGGTAGCGTACAAATTGGGCAGTAGGAAGGGGTTGGTTGTTAAGGAGAAGGATCTGGAATATTCATATAACGCAATCAGGTTTGTTTGCCGATAACGCGGTCTCGTGTGTTTTGTCCGTGACAATAAATAACATGGACGTGTTTGACGTCTGGCGTGGATCATGTGTACGAAACCGCGTTGTCATTAGTAGTCACATTGACGAGACCGTTAATTATACGCGTTACAGCGTGCCGGGCATTAACGTGCGAATAAAAGCTAAAGCATGCTTAACTGCAGTTGTTGGCACTGAAAATTGACAAAATAATATTCGTTTCAAACGTGTATTTAATCCAAAATATACGATTTCATTTTGAATCCCGCCTATGTATTCTGGGAATTTTAAATATAAACAGGTTTTGATTTTGAATTTCACCTCAGATTTAAGCTGAGAACATTAAAATACATATATTTAAGTAGGTAACATTTGTGTAATTTTAAATTTCAATCGGTCGATCTGGAAGAAAGTCGATAAAACATCTAGTCGCTTTGTATTGAACGTTCTTTCCCGCGCGGTAAAAAATAAAAAATTGCAAAAATCCATTTGAGCTCGCAGCCCGTAAAACGAATTCCGCGAGAACGCTTTGTACGAAAACGCTCTCGCTAGATATAATATGTATAATATTATATTACGCTGATTGCTAACACGTGTCGCACGGAATGCATAGCGTACGTATTGCAAAATCTAGTCCTTTCGTAAAACGTCGCTTTCCTCAAAGCCGTTCGTTTTTGTTTTTGAAATACATTAAGATCATAAAACACTACTGTCCAGTGACGTGAGCACGGTTGTGAAAATCGGGGCGAGAGCGATTGACGGTACGCAAACGAAATGACATTAGTCGTTGCAGAGTATGAAACCGTAGTGGAGTGAAACTGTAATCAAACAGCGAGATGTCTGTTCGTCACGAATCGGTTTGACGTGATTCGGTAATAATTGAATCGTGTCTAAAATGCAAAACCAATATCGTTCGGTTCGGGGCGATCGTACCCCGTCGACCCATTCGACCTCTTCGACACGCCACCGTTCCACCGTCGTCGACCTCACCGTGCACACGACGTGCGCCGAGACATAAATCGTATATTATTTTGATAAGCGTTGGTTGTCTGCAGACGATTCGCCAAGTACAAAAATTAATAACATCACGTGCACGCTCGGCTAATATTTAAGGTCTTGAAGTAATAAATTCATCTCGAAAAATTAATTGTTATGATAGAGGGGCCCGGATTGAGTTCTGTACCTGGGCCAAAAATATGATGTGGGGGGCCTGCTCACACCGGACCACCGTGAACGTCGCGTCCGTAATTCGATTGGTCGGGTGATATTATGTACGTCACGCGTCACGGCGTCTCCAATCAACAAATGAGCCAGAGCGTCGGAACAACTTTTACGTTTATTCGTTTCGGAGCGCGTCTAGAGAGTTTGCGGCCATTGAAGAGATTGAACGACACGGAGACTCGCAGTGGATTTCGGTTCGATTCGCCGGCGCACAATGAAAGTTCCGTTTCAAAAGAACCGCAGCGACACTGTTCAAAATCGGGGCGTTTCGATTACGAGACGGGTTGGGCGTGTAAAAAAGGAATACAGGTGTATAATAATATACAAGAACACATCGGCACACGCGACCGTAACTCTATAGCCGTTCGCGCGTAAACAGCGAGGGAACGCTCGGCGCTCCCGCATTCTTCATTATTATTGGTGTTCGTAGTTCTATACAGGAAACGAGCGCGTTTTTTTTTTTTTTTATTACTTTTTTTTATTATGTTTTAACACCTAATATTAATATTATAATTATATTAATTTGTTAATTTTTTAATTTTGTATTTGTAACAATATTATACCTGTAACTATAACAATAAAATATAAATTATGTTCCAATATATCAATGACTTTTGTTATGGTAATAATAAAATAATTATTCAGATAACAATGCAAATATCGTTATCTACAATATCATAATTGTTGACAGTACAACATATACATTAAAATTAACAATAAATATTGTTGGTAGTACATTAAAATTGTTAATATTAACAATTTATTTTTATTGACTTAACAATATTACTACAGGTGTAAACAACAATATTACTTTCATATTGATAAAACAATATTGTTGGTTCTATATTAACAATAACATTATCAAATCAACAATGTTCATTGATTGATTCAACATTATTTGAAGTTTCAACAATAAAATTGTCAAATTGATACAATAATCTTGTCGGCTCTATTTCAACAAGATTATTTTCGATCCAACATAGTTATTTATCACTATGATTGTGGATTTTTTTTCGGTGCGTGAATTTCGTTTTGATAATTGCTCAATGATTTTAACGATTTATCACGGGTCGTTTTTATTATTTTTGCTTTCGTAAGGTCCGATCGGATTAGTTTTCTAATTAAACGGATAAACGATAACTGTTTCACAACCGAGGATATCCCGTAAGCTGTTTGGAAAGATACTCGGCGGTCATTATAAAAAATACATAATCATCTTATAAATGTTTCTATAAACGATTTCTATAAAAATTAGATCATATGTTTTGGAGGTTAATAAAAGTGGACCACCAGCACAGACTGCTGTCCTCAAAGTTTTAGACCGAACGTGCGCGCATACGAGTGTGAGTACGAGTCTCAGTAACCAGTGCGGTGTCGTCACGAGCGTAGAATCCCGTAATAGAATAAAATGATAGTGCGCAATCGATGTGTGACGAAAGTTTTGTGACAAAATCGCGATGACACGACGATGCGCGCGATTATGATTTCGAAATCAGAAATATGAGCGCAATCACTTACATATGATATTGGCGTATGGTTTATCGTCATAAACGACGTCAGTGAGACGTCTGTCGTGACGGAGAATTTTCGAAAAATGATTTATGTATCCGATCTATACGACCGGGTTCGGATATATTCGAGCTTGTAAATCATTGGAAAATCTAAATCATCCGTCGTGGTCGCGTATCAGAGTCGATAAACAATGTTTGATAAAAAAAAAAGTATCGGTGAAAATATCGTGTGCAGTTCGAGGGTAGAGTGCTGTTTAACAGTTTTCATTTCCAATGTTTTCCTCGCCGTTTGTTATTTATTATCCGAAGTGAACAATACTATATGTGCCGCCACGTAACGTGCATATAATACGTTAACTTGCCCGTGCGTATCACACACACACACACACACACACATCACGTATGTTGAGCACGCGAGTTATATTTCGAACGTAATACCTTAACGCCGGTATTCGTGTTGGTTCGGTATGGTGTTTGTCTTAGCGTCCGCAAGTTGAAAACGTTTTCATGCAGCCAAATCCTCCCCGTCCCTCGCCCGATACAACAAATCTCTGAATAAATACGAACGGCGTATAGTGCGAGTGCATTTTCAATAATCATAAACACAGTTTGTTCAATCCGGTGTCGATCGCTGTTCGATCATAATATTCGCGGTAAACACGAAAGTCTGTTGACTTTACGTTTTCATTCTTAAATCGCCGCACCACGTCGAGATTTACCGCTGTAGTTTGGGCGATCGCCGAATTGGTTCTGGTTAGATCGTATCGATTCCCATATGAAATTGGAATTTTCCACCCCGTCGGTCTGAAATGAGTTCCCGTTTCGCGTTGATAGTACAGTTAACACTTAGGCACTGAGCACAATATCTAAAATTCGACTTTTGTTCTTAGTCGGCACACTGTTTTCGGGAATAACGTCGTGGTTTTTCGTTATCTAATATTAGTAATTAGTGATGAGTGAAAATTTGTATGTTTATATCTATGTATGCACTTTTCATCTTATTCAAACAAAATTCTCAATCTAATCCGAGGAGGAAATAGTTTAAATCGGATGATGATATAAAATGGTTCTTGAAAAACAAAAATAAATCAAACAATCAAGTTGAAATTTGAGTATAATCTCGAAACAAATATAAATAAACTAAAACAATTTAAACTAAAATGTTGTTGTCAATGTATAATGATTGAACGTAACAAAACATCAAAAAATTCAGGAATGAACAGTGCCTAAATACCTTGTACATTTCTTTAGTTAGGAAATTGTACGTACAACCTACGTTGGAATATTGTTCAATTATTTGGAACCATTCACAACTTCGACTGATGGAATCAATTGAGCGTGTACAAAGAAGATTTTTACGTTTAACTGCATATAAAAGACATATGTATTCCAATATTCACCCATTCAAGCCAATATCTCTCAATTCTATACAGGCTTCCCTTAACTTAGATTCCCTTGTTAATAGACGAAAATATACAGACATATGTTTTCTATTTAAACTAGTAAATGGTGTTTTATCTTGTTCAGAACTATTACAGTCTATAAACTTCCATGTCCCTAAATTTCATTCTAGATCTTGTCCCACATTCGAAATCCCTTTTCACCGAACATCTTACGGCTTTAACAATCCAATTGATCGAATAGCCAGAGAGTGCAGTAAACTGAAAAAAAAATGTTTTGTTTAATAATATGAATAACTTGTATTCCTTAAAAGACTTTTCATAATACCCGATGCAAATCACTAAAATTGATCTCTCTATTTTGTAAAATTAATTAACATTATGTACTTAATCATACCTTTATTATCTGTATCTTATTCTATAAACGTTATTATTATATATTCAATATTACTGTAAAAATAAAAATAATAAATATGGTGGTTCTAATGACCAGTATATCAATAAACCAGCACAACCTCGTTCTGAAATATTGGTCGTAAAACCTAAACACAGGGAACCATTTCAGTCGATGAGAAAAATACTCGGAACAGATTCGGAATTAATCGATTTTTTTTTTTTTTAATATCCCGTCATTATGTGTTTTTTAATTTTGCAAATCTGTTGTATTTTATTTCTACAAGAATAAATTCAATAAAAATAACCAAAACCACGTTGATTTTTATCACCCGGAAGTGAGTGTTATGCTGTATGTATAGTAATGGTATAGTTACGAGTATATTATGAGTTATGAGAATACGTAATAGTAATAAAAAAAATTGAAATGAAAATATACGGCAACTAATTTAAATAGTAGTTTTCAAGCATATTTGTTGTGATAAATTTTTAATTCAAACAATTTTTTCACCATTGTAAGAGGTTAATTCAGAAAACTATTCTGCTTCGGATCAATAAAAAAATAAAGTGCACATTAGACATAACGGAAATTCATCGTTTTGAGTGTTTAAAAGTCGGAAAATCTTCTAAGGATTCGAGAAAATGTTTAACCATCCATATTAAATCACAGTAAGCGATTTTAAACACAAAGCAATTATCATTTTTATTTTCTCAGATTTATGCAATTGCTACTGAGACTACTTCAGTACTAAATATTTTTCATTTCAAACGTAAATTAAAATGCATTAATTTTCTTTTATAGTGACGTTATTTTTATCAGAATATTTTACGCTGTGATGTTTTGAATGTATTTGAAAATTTACCGGGATAAAAAAAAATCAATAGTATAAAGTAGGTAGTCGGGTATTAATAATAAATTACCGTAATCAATATGATGGTCTAAGACACTTAAGTCTAGTAAACATTTTAGTTTTTTTTTAAATGTGATTGATTGAATAAACACTTGAATGCCAGATGTTTAAACGATAATGTGATCATATTTTGCACACTGAGCAACTATCCAGACTTACCAGTACAAATAGACATACCTAAAAACCATCCGTCCAAGAGACTTATATCCAGAAACCCTATATGGAGCAGGACACGATCAAATAAATCAATAGAAGTTATGTGGGCAAACAGGTGGACAAACACTAACTTCCGAAACCATTTCCTAGTTAGCGTCCCTGATAGCAGAGTACCAGGCTTCGAGGTAAACTAAGCACAATGGACGGCCCTAAACCACATAAGAACTGGGCAAGGAAGGTGTAACTATCTATTACACAAATGGGGTATGACTGATTCAGCCTAATACAGACTTCAAGGAATATCGTTGAGAAATGCCAAATAACAAGATTTGAAGGAGGGACATCAACTTTGCATGTCTGTGAACCAATGGTGATCAAATGGCTTCATCAATGGCGATCAAAAAAGGAACATGAAATTCAACTCTAACATTTATGATTCAAGAACATGCCCTATTCATATTTTAGTCTGTTTTGTTATATTTTGTTTATTTTTTTCTTATATACTATACAACTACTACTTTAGTTTGTTTTGTTATTGTTATTATTCTGTTTTTATTTTATCTTATGTTCTATATATATATATATATATATATATATATATATATACATACCTACCTATTAATTCTGTTAAATTTAAATAATAGCTGATGCCGAGTGTCATATGCATAAATACATTTTGCACACTTATTTAAAAATGTATTTTTTTTGGATAGAACCATGTTTAAAAGTTAAATTTTTTTAGTATTACAAGCATACATTTTTGTTTTATTTTTCGCTAAAATAAACTATTGCCATCAAACTGCTTGGGGAAGTAGTGCAAGAGAGGACAATTACCTCCTTGAAAAGCATTTTATCAAACACTAATATTGTATATTGTATTTTATGTTCAAACGTTTGTAATAATCTTTTATTAAAAAAAAAAAAAAAAATTAACGAAAAAGTAAAGCATAATTGTGTATTTCTCATTGTCCTCAGAAAATTCAATCTGAGCGACCATGTTATGAAAAAAAATATGAGTCATATGAACATTCAATCGATTACTTTTACCTTATTAATTTGTTGAAATGGTTTTAAATATTTCGTTTCAGTAAATATCAACATTCTGTATAAAACGTGCACAACAAGTATTTTTTTTAGGATTAATATTCAAATAGCATAAAAAAAACAGCGCAGAGAAGTTACCTTGCGTAACATAAAAAAAACCTCGATGCAACAGTAATATTGTTAATATTGTTGATTTTTACAAAATTGTATATATAAAGTCGTTTTCACCGCATTACTTTACCGAGTTTATGATTCAACTGCACAAATAAAAAACGTCAAAACCTACAATTAATGTCGATATTATAATTACGTGCTATGTGGGTAGAATATATTTTTCGTGCATTGCAGAGAATCACATTAAATTTACATTGCCATCGACAACATACAATTATGTAAATAAATTAAGTATTAATCTAAATAAGAATATCTGGAATGAATAAATACTATTAGCTATATATATATATAGCTGTGAACTAGAAATAAATTTAATGTATATATTATATACAATTATTTTATGATTTATTATGCTCGTCGTATTTCATAACATAAATGATCATTCGTGCACACATCCCGGGCAACAGTAGTTTTCCTTCTGCGTTCGTGTGTGAAGTTCCCGACTGGGACTTTTAGACAGTTTGTTTTCTCGAGAGTTCGAGTTTGAAAGTCGAATAGTGCAGTATTATTTTTTTCAGATTATTTATTTTTGAACACATTTGAATTATGTTCTGAGAATAAATATACAATCTTTTCGAACAAAACTGTTGATGTTTCGGTGTTATTCTTTTCACATTTATTCCCAGACAAAACATTAACAATTCATTTCTAACCGGTCAATACGAATTTAACGTTATTATTGTCGGGTGTCGTGGTATAAAAAAAAAGTTTTATTATTATTATTATTATTATTGTTATTAGTATTATTATTATGGTTAATGTGAGCGAAAATGTAGGTTATACAGATGAGCTATTGTGGTTGTATAAAGAATCCAGTACAGAGTACGAAGTTAATTATTAAAATTATAATAGATGGGCTACGGGAATTAAGTAGGCCATAAATATCTCAGGGAGATAGCCATTAGGGCGAAGGCGAAAAAATTACGGTTTACTTATATTTATTCAGAGGTAGGTAAGAAAATATTCATTACTCTAAAACACATTATTTTCCTGTGGTAGGATTTATTCGTGGTAATTATAGACCGAATCGATATGAAATATATAACACATAGTACCGGGTATTTATACGGGCACTGAATCATCCTGAAAATCACTTGATTGTGCGCATTATTACTTCAAATATTGTCTTTTCTATTGTACGATTAGTGGTTATTATTACTATTTTTTTTTTATTGATGCCTATTTTGATCTACCGATTTGAAAAGAGTCTGTTTTTTTTAAAATGTGTTATTTGACTTACATCGAACACTAATAACTAACCATGGTTTTTTAAATTAAAATTTGCTGGTTCAAATGTCAGTAGAAGTATCACAAATGAGTAGCTTCTTCACATCAGTAATAATCTCTAATAAAAATATGTGCATAAATATTTTGAGTACATTTTACACAGCATGTACATTTTTCTGATGAAAATTAAATATTACACATTGATTGAATCAGAGGAATTTAAATTTTAACACTCGAACACATCGATTTCACGTATTTATATCACGACATAAAACCTTTTCAATGGACGTCGACCTGTCATATTATTACAAAACTCAATTACACACTGTCAATGATTAGTGATAATATGATATAATTTGCCCTTAAATAAAAATAATTTATTCGTTTTCATAATTAAAGTGAATTTCAGGAGTCGAGTTTAAATCATAAATTACACTTTAAAGCTAATGAAATGCCAGCTATGGAATTCATTTTTTGAAATATAGACCAAGGTGTTAAAAAAAAAAAAAAAAACACGTTGTGATGCGTGAAATACATTTTTTCTCTCGTATTTGAAACACCTTCAACTCACGTTAATCACCTACTCGCTAGAGTTTCAATTTCTTTGGCATAAAAAGGCATTCCAAACACAAACCGTAAATACTAGGTCACAAAGTTAATGCATTTTCCGAGAACACCTAGTATATTTATTGCTTATACATACATTAGTGAAATACATTTGATTAGCATTGAAACAGTCAAGATGATCCTTACTTCTGGTAATTTTAATTTTCTGAAAAGACGACATTACTCGAGTTCCGTCTCTGCCGGTGGACAGATTTCACATCATAGAAGTTTCTCTGAACCCGATGTGTTTAATTAAACTAAAATATGTTTTTGTTCTAGAAAACCATTTTAATGAAAAAGATTCATTATTTCATATTATTGTTCGGTGAAATATTAATACTTTTGTTCGTTTTTGAACGGCTGTTAATCGTTGTACCGTGATAAAATGAGAAAAATTCAATATACTTACGATTCAAGAATTCGCTGGAAGGACTTTTCGTTTACTTCTCGTGTTTAGCATAGATGAAAAAAAAATAATAATATAAATGAAAAATAAAAACGTTGATCTGTAAGTCTTTTTTACACGACACGATAAGCTACACTAGTGTTTTTCAACCGATATTGAACTCTACTGTCGTTGTCACAGGGTAAATTATATAGACAAACAATTATTATTATTATTATTATTATTATTAATATTGCACGTATTTTCTTACTGCAGAACTTTTTAAGTACGGTGAAGAAGAATTGATAAAGGAAATAGGTAAATTAATCAGAGAAATATGGAATACAGAAGAAGTACCAAAAGAATGGCAATGAGAAATAATCTGTCCAATCTTCAAAAGAGAAGATGTTTCAAGGGGCGTAGGTAAATTGAGTCCCAAATAAAATTACTGTTTTTCAAAAGCGGTGAATCGAGTCCCTTGTATAAAAGTTAAAGCGGTGAATTGAGTCCCCTGTAAAAAAATGAAAGCGGTGAATTGAGTCCCCTGTAAAAAAATGAAAGCGGTGAATTGAGTCTCTCGTATATTATTAGACTAGTTTTCAAAATTACCTATACGTATAATCGCGCGTGCACCATTAGTTATTGCGAGCATATAAGCACATCAATGTCGCGTATTAATAAAATACTTATCTTATCGTTTTTAGATGCGATTACTGTAGACTAGTTTTCAAAATTACCTATACATACAGTCGACAGTCGTGCACCATTAGTTATTGCGAGTATAAAGCACATCTATATCAACATTAATAATGGACGTAATGAAAAGTGAACGTAATAAAACAATTTTTATTTCTAATGGTTACAAATTTCGGTTCCATAAAATGTTAAAGAATGAAGTTCAGCGGTGGACTTGCTCCTTAAGTACATGTAAGTGCTATATGAAAATCAATGATTCAAACACAGTTATTGATAGTTTTGAAGATCACAAACACAATAAACCAGACGAAAAAACTTTGAACCGGCAAAAACTTAGCAATAGTCTCAAACGAAAAGCTGTCGAAGATATTTCAAGTAAGCCATCCAAACTTTTACATTCCGAATTACAAAGAGAAAACGTAAATACATTAACTTTGTCAGATACGACTCTTATTAAAAGAAATATACGAAATATTCGATCAACTATCCACCCTAATTTACCAAAAACTGTAATTGAAACGCATGAAGTTATTAATAATATAATAATTAAAACAAATACGGACGAACCCTTTCTAATGGTTAATGATCACGATAATAATATTATCGGATTTTCAACAACGTCCAACTTAATGGTTTTATGTGATACAAATACGATATACGTTGACGGTACTTTTAAAAGTTGTCCCAAATATTTTTTACAAATCTTTACAATTCACGCACTTGTGAATGAAATGTATGTACCACTAGTTTTTTTTTTATTGCCAAATAAGGAAACCAAATCTTATTTTTATTCTTTTAAGTATACGATGGACCAGTGTACAATTGTTGGTTTAACATTTTCACCAAAATATATTTTTATTGACTTTGAAAAATCTATACATAATGCCGCGCAACAAGTTTGGCCAGCAATTAATATTAAAGGTTGTCGTTTTCACCTTGGACAAAGTTGGTGGAAAAAAATACAATGCCTTGGCTTAAGTACAAATTATAAAAAACGAAATTCGGAAGAAAGTAATTTTTTAAAAATTTTTTTTGGTTTACCATTTTTAAGACCGAACGATGTTTACGATTGTTTCATTGAAGATATTATGCCAAAGCTTCCTGCAAATGAAAATATAAAATTATTCACCGATTATATTTTAAAAACATATGTACATTGCATCAGATTCTACATTCCCGCCTAATCTTTGGGCTGAATTTTCGACAATATCTAATCGTACAACAAATAGTTGTGAATCATTTCACGCAAAGCTGAATAGTTTATTTTATACTTCACATCCAAATATTTATATTTTTATTGATGCACTCAAAGAAATCCAATCTAATACATATATTCAAATAAGAAGTAAAGAGCTATGCAAAAAATCAAAACACAACATAGAAAAGGAGAATATATTAAGAGAACAAATGACGAAGTACAAAAATAATGAAATTAGTAGACTTCAATTTATTAAGCTCGTATCATTAAAATATTTACCCGTTTAATATCAAGAGTATTATTTATTATTATATTAACATTGATTACCCATTATTATTATTATTGACAAAATTAATTATTATATGTATTATGTATTATTCATTTAAAAGTTGACATTGATTACCCATTATTATTATTATTGACAAAATTAATTATTATATGTATTATGTATTATTCATTTAAAAGTTGACATTGATTACCTATATTTATTTTATATTACCTATTTTATAAGGGACTCAATTCACCACTTTCATTTTTTCACAAGGGACTCAATTCACCGCTTTCATTTTTTTACAGGGGACTCAATTCACCGCTTTAATTTTTTTACAGGGGACTCAGTTTACCTAAAAATAGTAATATAGGACTCAATTTACCAAATCCGGTTTCAAGCTAACAAAACTACCGAAGAATATCACTGTTGAACACAATGTACAAAGTGTTATCAGGTGTCATATTAAACAGGATTACGCCTTACACAAAAGACATTATTGGAGAATACCAGTGTGGTTTTATGAGAGGAAAATCTGCCATAGACCGCATTTTCACGGTTAAACTACTAGTAATAATGGGCACTAAGGAGCTAAGAAAAAATAGTGAAGACATCGGATTACACATCAACGAATCAATGACTAAATATGTGGTAATATCAAGATGAGAAAATCATGGAGAGCATATAGAAGTTGAGCATTTTAAGTTTGAAAGAGTACATATATTTAAATATCTGGATGTTGCAATAAATAGCAAAAATAATAATCACGAGGTAATTAATATAAGAACTACTGTAGCAAATTAATGTTATTATGGGTTAACGATCATATTGAAATCAAAACAAATATCAATTAAATCAAAAATCACACTATACAAAGTAATCATCAGACCAGCTTGTTTTATATGCTTGTGAAACTTGGTCAACGACCAAAGGAGATGAAGACAAAATAGCAATCTTTGAAAGACGAATTTTAAGAAAAATATATGGGCCTAAAAGAAATAATATAACACAACAATATGAAAGTAGAAGCAACATAATATTACAACAGCTATATAAAGAAACGGACGTAGTAGCAGTATTACAATATAGAAGAATTGCATGGGCTGGCCACGTATGGAGGTCAAAACAAAGATGGATAGACAAAATAAAAAAGACTTTAGAAGAATTAAGAATTTGGAATACAAGATATGGAAGCAGTAACACAAGATAGAGATAGGTGAAAGCTAATTTGTGTTGCAGTAATGGGCCTCAATGGCCTCTAAAAAAACCGAAGAAGAAGAAGAAGAAGAAGATTATTGCGCATTAACAACGTTTCGTTAAGTGTGACATCGTTACAGCGACGTGAATAGCGGAGAATAGTCTTATAACCGGCAAACGTTCGAGAATTATGGTGCACTCGATGTAAATCTTCATGAGTGAATCTCCATCAAATTATCGATTCGAAAAAAACCAATTAAGAATTTGCCCAGAACGATATTCAGCAAGACGGTTGTGAAGCGAGAATAATAATAATAATAATTTAAAAACCTTTGTTCAACGTTTCGCGGGATAAAAAAGAAAAGGATAATGTTTGCAGATAAAAGACTAAGTGAAATATACGTCAGGATAAACAGCTGTTTCGCAGAATGCGTCGATAATAAAAATACGACAGGTAGGTCTGAGCCACGGCATCGGTCACGATGGTACCAAGACGACTGTCTCGTTGAAATTATAATGATTTGATTGAGTCCAAGGAAAAAAAAAATCGAGACGAGTTGCGTGAAATTCCGTATCGCCGAACGGATATCAGGGGAAATTTATCGCTAGAGTTTGATCGAGAATTTTGATTTTTCTAGCTTCCGGTGACAGAAACGACGCAGATTGCATTAAATTGTCATTTCGACGTGATTGCATTTACGAAATTCGAATCGAACGACAACGCCCCGTACTCGCGTGACGTAATGGAAATTTTCTCATAGAGACACGGTTCGATCGCCCACTTTCCCCTACCGATGAGGATCTTGTCACCGTCTCGTCGTGATACGCACGTGCAAAAACAGTCGCAGACAACGCGTGTATGGAATACGATCAAGCATAATCGCGTGCATTAAAACAGGACGGGATTCACGCCCTCGTGACCCGCGTCCGTCGTGACGACAAAATCGAGTTTTTTTTAAATTTTGTTAAAGATTTCAGATCAAACGTGTGCTGTATAATATAATGCATGTGCGACGAGACGAAAAACGCCGTTTTTTTTTCCATCGCGAAACTATCCCGGATTCCCTAGACTTGACGGAAAACTATTCGTTCGAAACGGCAAATCCATATCGCCGCAACCGCGTTCCGTGTCCTGCTATTGGGTCCGAGTTTTACTCGTCCGGCTTTAGGTATTACGCATAACCGCCCGAGATCTTGGAGTGCGACGACGGCAATAACAGCACATGGCAATAAAATTTCGCGTTGACCACAAACACGAACGCACTAGGATAACACGTGTGTTTATACGGCGTGTCGGCTACGGTGGCGCGACGGTGGTGTGATGCGTGGTAATGCGGCGGATTCGTGTGCTTGGAATACGAAATAAAAATCAAAACACGAGGGCGTAGGTGTGTTTTCATCAGAGGTAGATAAAAATATAAAATGTGAAGGGAAAGAAGGACAGAGAGAGAGAGAGAGAGAGAGAGAGAGATAGAGAGAGAGAGAGAGTGGGGAAGAGGTCGAGGATGAGCCGGCTTCGTCGTAATTTAAATTATCGTTGGGTAGAGGATCTAATTGGAGAGCCGCAGAGCTTATATCCAGGTAGCGTAGTGTGTATGTATTTACTTCAGTGAGACGGGTGAGTGTGACCTACGAATACACGAGACACCGCTAAAGGTACGCTTATTTCTCTTTGCCGTCGAGGGCGTTTACGTCATTATCGCGATAGTTCTCGAACGAAAATATTACACTGATTTGGCGCAAAAAAACGAATAGAAAATATGAAACTACGAAATTGTAATTCATTGAAATGTTGTTTGCAAGAAAAACTGAAATGATGCTTATTAGTTGGGCTAGGATTTATATACAATAAAAAATTGTAAAATGTACATTTGATTTACCAAAATATGCAAAAATATGTAAAAACAAATTTTTATTATTATTTACTATTCAAATTAATTCAATGTATTTTATTTATACGAAATTTAAATAGGTACTCTTAATCAATGTAACGCTTTTTAATCAACTATGTTTTTGGATTTGTTTTGTGGTGCGTACATACACTGTGGCTTTCCGACGCGTGACATATAGTTGTCCATGTGAGAAACACGGAAACTCCAAAATAAGTTCGCAAATTTCCCCCTGTCGGCCTTGTGATTAATTAATGGTCGTCGAAAAGACCACGGAACACTGTAGTCGCTAAAATCGAAGGACAAATCCGTTGGAATTATCGGTATACGTGAAATCAAAACATCTTCTCTTTAGCATTTTTTCTTTATGATGATCGTCGCCTCTATGACGTTCTCATTAGTTTTTTCACAGCCAGTCTCGTTCCATTGCATAGTATCGTGGCTGATTAAAGGTCACGTGAAATGATGATAACTTAACCTACTTTTAATGCCTAAATTGTTAGCCATATGTGAGGTGATAATTCAGGCAATTTCAGCAAATCCAAATATTCCGTGGAATAGTTGACTACGTCATCCTGGATTGAGTGTTTCGACTGATTTGGAGAAAAGCAACTGTTCCGGAAGACAATTATGAATGGTCGCGTTGAGGTCATCTATACCTTTTTTTTCGTTGGAAACATTGTTCGTTAAATTTGCTCAGCAAATCATGATTTTCGAGTAGTCGTGCTACGTACGGAACACGCTGAATAAGCTCCTCTTACGAATGCTTTCATTAGTTCTGTTATAGAACTCGTTTCATTGTACGTGTATCCACTTCTCTGGGATCCACTCTCAAACGCAATCCGGACAAACCGATACGATTATTATCATTATATGGTCGCTCGCTGGTTATCAGTGCGGTTAGCACGTGACGTAGCTTGTCGCACATTCGATTGACTTCGATGACCTATGTCAGCTTCTCTTCTCCTCGGCACGAGAAAAAAAAATCAAAGTGCATCTGAATTCACCAAATACTATTAAAAATGAAGAAATGACAATATAGCATGTCAGTTAGGTAATACGTCTGCCTTTAGTGGGTATATAAAGACTACATCTGCCCGTAGAGTACATTGTAAAGACAGCTGAGTGTGCAACGTTACCGAGTTCAAATCTCAAATATTACCTACGGATTGTCGCAAATTTTTTACTTATCCAGTAGGCTTTCCAAAAATGTTCTTTCATACAAACCTTGTCTTGAAAATTATCAATAAAAAAAAAAAAGTAAATTAAAAAAATAAATTAAAATCTGTCAAGCCATATTTGAGTTTTAGCGAGACTAACGAACAGAAATTAATTTATGTATATATATATATATATATATATATATATATATATATGTATGTATATATATATATATATATATATATATATGCATATTATATAGTATGTATATTTCGTTTAGTGTTAAATCTAATTTAATTAATTAAAAAAAGGCCTAAGTGTTCCATTCACATCATAATTTACTTAATTTATAACACATAAATAAAGTTCTAAAGCCGTATGTACTTGTATACTTTTTACCGGAACGGCGTTCGGAATAATGTGCATATACATAATTTCTCCATTCAGCCGTAAATAAAAATACGAAAATGTATCATCACTATCATACACATTAGTACATGGTTTGACGACAGTGTTTTTAAAACAATTCCTAAACGTGTATTTTACCTAACTTTTTTTTTTTACAAAACACGATGCTCGTTATACAGTGTGACGATGAACAGGAGACAGTATTCATTTATAATTATATTTAAAACACATTAGTTACCATTTAATTTAATTTTAATTTTTAATTCTCCGGAAGTAAAAAATAATAAAATTAAATCTTTGTTTTATTTAATAAGAAATACGTTTATATTTTTATTAAAAATTACGAGGGTTTTTTTAGGGCATATTCCATGGATTTTTTAACGTACCCTTGCTTTAAGTTGGGATTAGTTTTTCCTGTTATTATTATTACATTATACCACCTTATTATTATTATATGAATAATGCTTTTTGACTTGGAAAACTGAAATTCGTTCATCCAGATCATGCGACCGAATTGGATTTTGAATAACCGACACAGTGATTACAAATATTAAGTTTTTTTTCTATACTGTCACCATAAACATAATAACAAGTACGGTGATTTAAAATTACAAAGATTTCGTCGATCAAATATAAATATTTGATGATGTCTTTTAAATTGGTTTTTCTTTTAAATATTCTATTGATTTTTCTATTTTTTACGTTTTATTAGTATTACTTCTTTGTCATGGAGGATTTACATAGACGATTTTTGCAAGACAATTATCGTTGTTCGAGTTTTTATTTTTAAAATTACCACTACTCTATTGACAATCTTTTGATTGACATTTAAAATCGACTAAATTATTCACAATTTTTTTGATAATCGTCGATTTGTAACATTATTTTACATAAGAATAAGAATAAAAACGTATATAGTATAATATAATTATTTAAATAAAAGTTATTGGTATAACATAAAACAGAAAAAAGTCTTTTTGAAAAGCTTCAATCTCATTTACATTAACATACTATTGCTATATAATATCATTTCGACAAAGTTAAATATGTCTAAAAATTCTGTTGGACTAGCTACCTACGTATTGAAAAAAAAAAGTCATTATATGTAATAAGTTTTCCTGTTTTCTATTTTCTACTTCTTGTTTTAATTAATCATTGAACAAAGTTTGCTCATAGATTTTTATACCAGCCAATATAACCGAACTAATTCATTTAAGTATAAGAATAATATACGTATAGGTAATAGGCATATGTATACATATGATAATATATCAATTGCAAATAATGATTTTGTATTGATTCACAAATGAGAACATATTTTATTATAGTTTTGAAAAAAAAAACTTATTTCAAAATAAAATTCGATAAAGTTAAACATGATTGGATTCCAAAATATATACATTTAAAACTTGTACTTTTAAATTTTTTAAATACTCGTATAAACAATTTAAATAATTTTTAATAAATATAAATACTTTGAATAATTTTTGTATTATATGCGCAATTAAAAAAAAAAAAAGTACCAGGAAGGCCGATCTCCGATCGCACTTAAATAGTTTTTTTATCAATTTTTAGAAAAAATTTTTAATTATAAAAAACAGTAAACTAAGGCTACTTTGAATGTATTTTGTTGAACCTGACCCTACTAAGTTTAAAACAAAACTAAACAATTTTGAATAGACAATTATTGTCTAGACTTATTAAACGAAACTAAAATCTCTTAAAAATTCTTTTTATTTTGAAGAATAAATTTTTTTTTAATCTTTAAAGTAGATTATATTTATGTAAAAATTTAATCTTTTTAAAAATAAAAATCGTTTACTTTTAAGATTCGTTTTTAACATTCTTAAAAATATTTAAATAATTAACAGCTAATTATTTACTTAAAATATTGTTTCTTGTCAGCGGCCAGAGAGCACGTATTTTCGGGCTGCGAAAAAGAATGCCCCAGATCTCAGATCTGGGCCATTATTTACCTATCCCTAAAAAAAGAAATTAAAAATTATCTGCTTTTTTAAATATTTAATGGAAAAGTTTAGCATTATCTGCTCTTTTTAAATATTTAATAGAAACAACAATTTTTGTAAATTTGAAAAGTCCTAAATTAAAAAAAATCGTGGCCAGGCTATTTTCGATTTCATAAAAAGAATACGAAAAAAATATTAAATAATTTATTTAGTTACGCCTCTACATTTCTTTCAATTGATATGTAAATTAGGTTCTATCTGCTCTTTAAAATAAAAGAGCGACTGTTCATTAGATGCGCTTAGAAAGTGTGTATTAAAGAAAGTGGGCGTAACTAATAATTCTCCAATACTTTTACTGTATAAAGATTTTGTATGAAAACTCATAGAAATAAAATTTTCTTGAAATTTTGACTAAGTCCATTGGATTCCTGAGGTCGAAAACTCTTTATATATGAAAAAAAATCTTTAGAGCCGTTTTCGAGATGGCATGACTGGAAATAGGTACATAGGTACATACAATTCCTTGCTCGTTTTATAGTATAAGATATTAATATTAACTTGATAAGTATATACACGGAAGTTTGAATTTGAGTTTTGAATTTGTTCATTTTGCAGAAGTACTGTTTAATAAAATGTAAAATTAAAAGATATTTACCATTAAATTTGTGAATATTATTTAAAAAATTAATTTTTTGAATTTTTAAAAGTATTATTTGTATCATTTAAATAGTTAAATGTGTATTATTTTTTTTTTATCACTCAACGACTGGTCGTCGGACACGCTGGGGGTCCGATGCAGGGAGAACGCTACATGCAGGGAGAATCGAATTGTAGGTTACCAGAACCCAGTACGTCGCGTTGTCATCATCGCGATCCCAAGAAATGTTTTCCATTATAGCAACGTATAAAGATATGAACTATCACGTCGCGCGACGGTGATATGGAAGGGGAAGTTTGGGCGACCATGTCTATAGCCGCCGTGCGTTGCCGTACCGCGAACGTCACCCACAGATACTTTTACTGTATAAAGATTTTTTATGAAAACTCATAGAAATGAAATTTTCTTGAAATTTTAACTAAGTCCATTGGATTCTTGAGGTCGAAAACTCTTTATATATGAAATATAAGAAAAATTGTTAAAGCCGTTTTCGAGATGGCATATATATATATATATATTATGAAAAACCTGTGCTAATGCTACCCATGAAGTATAAACCAATCGGTTCAATTCATTATTTTTCATAACTAATATTGCAAAATCGTAATTAGTACCGCCCACCAGTACAGAATAGGAAAAAAAAACTTTTATCATATTACATAATTTAAATAAATAATTTTATTGTTTTACTTTCGGATAAAAAAACTAGTTTGTACTTTATTTTTTTAGAAAATTCACGTAGGTATAACCAGTGTTATTAAAATAAAATAATGATGCCCATAAGTGTATTCTACGAGAGAAAAACAAAAGGGTACAAGTAGGTATATCGAGCGCGTTATACGTTTCGTCAATCAAATTAAGTATCAGTTTTTTTTCTCCCGTCAAAACCGAAGTAGCGAGTCGTAAAATAAATAAACATCATAAATAATGCATTCGGTTAGACAGCGTTGGCGGGGTTTTTTCTTTCACCTCCGGCGTGGCGCGCAGCTCATTTTTCTTTCTTTTTAATTAAAAAGCAAACATAACTTTTTACGGCGGCGTATAACGATACGTATGCAACACGTCGTTTCGGTTCGATTTTTGTTTAATTTTTTATTTTTTTTTTTTGTTTTTCAAAAGCGAGCTAACGCGAAACGCAAACAGTCGGATTCCCACGTGACAGCCGAAAGTTAGTTCGTTCCATTCGTCCACCCTCGGCCCTTCCCGTCGACGTCGTGCGTTACGTGCGTTTTCGTTTTTCAATCGCGCACGCGAAATCGTGTGCGTAGGCGCGCCTAGACCCGTCGTCGTGGGAAAACATTATTCGTTTCGCGGTACCCGTCGCGCCGTGTCAACTTCTCGTGCGACACGCCAATAAAGCATCATTCACACGAAAACGCAATTACTCACGTCGTTACCGTTTACGTACTGCATAATATTGTGACGTTATGATTTTTTTCTCTCGTTTTCGCGCACGTGACAGTACGGACGGCATGCACTCGTCGACGTGCCTGGCTGGCGATCGTTTTGTTTTCAACGCTCAGCAATTGTATTTTCCACTGTTATTATTGCGGTCGAAATCAAAAAATACGTACAAGATATGCGGTCAGTTGATTTTCGGTCAACGTACTTATTGCGGTCTCCCTGATTTCGGCTGCGGTATGCCAACCGTCATGGGCGCCGACTATTGGGGTGCTGCGGTGCTCAAGCACCCCATGAATCATTCTATGGGGTGCTCTACACCCCGTGAAATGAAAAGATAGAGCAATACGTAATTTAATACGTTTATAATTTTTTCGTTGTATAATATTTATGACAACAATATATTTTGGATGTTTTGATAACTCGTTCCTGACATACGTATATGAAATGAAAATAATTTTATGTATAATAAATAATATGTATTTAAAAGTTTTAATATATGAAAAAGGTCGTATTAAATAAGGTAACAATTTATGTTGAAAAAAAATTATTATTTATTGAAATTGACATTTATTAATATCTAAGGATTTTAGGCACCCCATGAAATTTGGGAAATCCGGCGCCCATGCCAACCGTCGTTAATCGTTTGCGCGTCGCCGTCTACCTGAGCCATAATATCGTACCTACATCGGCTACATCATTTGCGCGCAGCACCCCGTCAATTTTTCATCGAGACCCGACGGGATTTTCCAGAAAGAAAATCGAAGAATATTTTTGATTTAAACGGCGAATCGAGCTCGCGTAGAGAGCGGCCGAGGAGGCCGAGGACCCTTCCTGTCATTAAAATACTTCAAAAAAACATTAAACAATAATATAATGCTTAATTACTAGGGATGAGGAGTTATGGGATTCGCATATTTTTTTCTATGTCTTCTATTTATAGCTAGGTGAGCTAAAAATCTGTTCTATAACTTAATGAATTGAAATCTGGTATTTAAATTTTGCATATTTTTGCATATATTGGTAGTTTTCTTAAAAGTTGCATATTCATGGTTTTTTTTTGTGCATAAAAATGCATATTTAGTAAAATTATGTGGATTTTAATACAATTGACATGAAAAATGACCTTATTTACTTCAAGAATGTCCCCATAACTTTAGCTGATGTGGAAAGACGTTTTTGCCATACAAAAATATTCTTTCGGATAATCGTCGGAGATGATGGATGCTGAAAATATTAAAACAATTTGGAGGTTCAATGCCACAAATTTACAGGTTTGAAAAAATAATTATCAAATATATTACAAAACTTATAAAATTGAATTTTTGTTTTTTTAGATTAAATCACCTGACTATCAATATATTATAATCAATACACCTACCAATCATTTATCATTTTATATTTATACCTAGTATTAATTTTTTACCACTCAGTTAAAAATTATTTATATTTTAATAGAATCAAATTTAACGAAATATTATTTATATATTAACTTATTGAAAACACGTTTTTTATTTATAGAAACAATTGCATATTATAATACATTTTTTGCATATTTTCAAATTTTTGATGCATATATCATAATTTTTCCTCGCATATTTGCATGCATATTTTGTCTATTTTAGCTCCTATAACTTCTCATCCCTATTAATTACTATATAAATTTCAATTATATAATTATTTTTTGGAAACGTGATGTATAAATACAACTACATATTGTCAATGTGGTACCTTAACAAAGTTATCTGTTTTCGACGCGGCCAACAAAGAGTGGCCAGGAGGTAATAATCGACTACAATATTTTATTCGATTAGATGATAAATATTAAAAGTTAACGTAATAACCGCAACTAAAAAAGTGTACTTTTAACGCCATGACCGCAAATTACGAGTAGATATAATAAAGATAAAGATGACTCTTTAAATGACGTAACCGCATATGCGCAAATAGGGAGACTTAGGGGATATTAGCACCCCCTATTTTAAAATTAGCACCCTCAAATAATTTTTGTGTTTATGTATCAAAACATTAAAAACGTCTCTTTACAAAAAAAAAACCAAAAACAGTTTATCATATTATTATCATTCGTCAGACACCAGGTTATCACTTATCAGAGTATAATGAATGAAGCAATGTTACTCGACAATTGACATTTTGTCGAAGTCTAATCTATTTATAGATCATTATTTATTATTTCCCAATTTTTATCTTCTACTAAACACGGTCGTCGGCCATCGCTGTCGGTTATCACGTTCAGCCATCGAGATGTATATACTAGTGTAGTATATACATCTCGATGCGTTCAGCAGACGTGACTCGAAGCTATGATAATAATATCACGGCTAGTATTTACTATTTACTAAAAATAAAAAAAAAATTGAACATTCCCGTACGGACGTGCCCACATCTAATTTTTACGTCGTATTTTTTTTTAATTAAATATAAAAAAGAATAAAGATGTTTTCAATTTTTATAAAATACCATATTGTAAGTAAATTAAAATTTGAAAGCTATAAAAGTTCAAAATTACAAGGATCAGTTGTAAGTCAGTTATCAGAAGGATATAAAAAACAAATTCAAGAAAATCGTTACTACTTTTCACAACTGATTGAAATTTTACTGTATTTCAGTGGGCAAGGTATGGCTTTTAGAGGTCACTCTGAAGAAGAAAATGCCTTGAATCAAGGTATGTAATAATTTTTATTAAAATTAAAAATAAGAACATTGATAATAAATTCTTATTCATAATATTAAAATATTAAAGGTAACTTTAAAGAAGCATACAAATTATTTGCAAAGTTTGATCAAAAATTTTCAAATAAATCCAATTGTACTACGAACTATTTTAACTAATTTTAGGTAGCACTCACACTACCAATAAGTTCTGCAACATGCGAACAATCGTTTTCTGCTTTACCCAAGATAAAGTCATGGCTTAGAGTTTCAATGGACCAGGACAGATTAATGGATTTGTCAATTCTATATATAGAAAAAGATTTGACAAAATTAATTAATGTTAATAAAGTTATTGACTCATTTGCAGAAAAAGACAGACGTATAAATCTTGTATAAACTTATACATAATTCTTGTTCCTGTAAATTGTAATACTTACTGACTATTGTATTTATTTTTAAAAATAAAGATGTTAAATTGTTATAAAACATTTTTGCTCGAAAAAGTAATTAATGCCTCATAGTTATAATTTAATTTTAATTTACAGAAAATGCAGAGCTTAAGCACCCTCAGTTATTTTTATTGAAATTGCGCCTTTGCGTAACCGCAACTGTGATATCTGGTTATCTCAAAAATCGTCACTGACCGCAACTTGTTTAACGTTTAGCTTAGTGCGTTATGGAATTGAAAATATTTTCTTTTGTGATTACTATTTAAAAATGTTTAAAAAATGTATGATAAAATATTCTCTTTCATACAAATTTAATGTTTTGTGAACAGTGAAAAAGGGCGTAGTTCGCACCATGATGTATTTTTTGCTCTTTGAACAAGATGATGGAGATGAGTGTAATGAATTTTATAGAAACGATAGATCATTTCTTATTTAAACAATTCTGGACAAAGTTTTGGATAAAAAAATGTACTATTCTTTTATTTAATAGTTTTGAGTTTGACTGTCAGTATGTTTTTTTATTATCAAATCTGTTTAAAATTTCTTGTTTTACAAATGAGAAATTATTTTTGATACAAATATTAAAAACCTTGGTTACTATTTATAATCTGTGTCCAAAGTTTCATTTCAATAGGATGGGCAATTTTTTTAAATTTCAAGTTAAAGTTTGACATAAAAATAGCCAATTCTGTAAAAAATTTAAGATAATTCACTTAAACGCGTATAAAAAAATTCCTAGTCTCGATTTTTGAATTTTTTTTTTGTATCGTTTGTTAAGTGTATGATTATATTACACTTTCAAAACGTTTTGTCAAATATTGAAAATGTCATTAGTGATAAATTTGAACAAAACAAGGTATTTTTAAAGTTCTAGTTTCAACGCAAAACTGATCAAATGTTGTCGAAACGTTTGCAAAGCATATTGATATAATATCAATTATTTATATTAAATATAACTGAAATCGATTGCGCGAAAATTTTGTCAACGGCAAATTTTTCAAGTTATCATTCGGGTTTTCGGCAGTTTTTTCTCACGTTTGGATAAACTATCGAAAGGAGAGAAAAATGACCTTTTTTCTAAATACATTCTACATGCGATTTCCAATATACTAAGTTGATGGATGAAACTTTTGAACCACTCAAATTACCCTATAAAAAGTTAACAGAAAAAAAAAAAATTGAAAAATAGTAAATTGAAAATTTGATTGAGCAAATTAATGCGGTACCTACGTCAAAAAAAAATTATTCAGAACATACTTACGTATACACGTATACACATATTATATGTATTGTGTATACTAGATATATTTCCATAAACCTTGGCGACATTTTTAGTCCGGTTTCTAAAAAAAAATTCGGTACAAGTCCATTGGGTCACGTTAGAAATAAATGTCATCCGACGAGCATTTTCTGTCGTCTCGGTGTGCGCGCACGATGCATTTCCTAGGGTCTTAAAAACCAACGACCGTGACCGGGTAAAATGAGAGAAAGAGAGAAAGACAAAAAGAGCAGACAGGGAGAAAGTTAAGGGAAAAGGGAGTGGCAGGGACAAAGGAAGATGAGAGAGAGAGAGAGAGAGAGAGAGAGAGAGAGAGAGAGAGAGAGAGAGAGAGAGAGAGAGAGAGAGAGAGAGAGAGAGTGAGAGTTAGATAACAAATAAAAACATAGAGAAAGCAGCTGATGAAAGAGAAAGACAGATGTGTTGCTACAGTGCCGAATGGTATCTTGACCTGATGACACACACGGCAAAGTTTATTTCCCGCATCGAGGACGTACGACCATTAAATTCACGTTTACTGTGCAGTAGCGGTAACCGCGTTTCCTGTCGAGTATTCTGTGTGAAAACTACGTGACGATTAGGAAATGCGTTTTCGGACGACAATTAACGTGTTATCCAAGGGCAGTCTTCAAAATGAATCGTTTTTTTCATATTTTTGTTTTACTTTTCAGTGTGATTGTAAGGTCCCTAAACCTGATGTGCTACAAAAAATCACTCGCCATTTTTTTTGATTTTTTTTTTTAAATATACACATACATATTTATTTTTAATGAATATTAATACAAAGAACGCGGTGTACTCAATACACAGTACACACACACAATAGATGAAACTATTGTACAAATTAATTTTCATAAATTTCAACAAAAAAAAACTAAGTTTACTATTACGGACTCGAATAAAAATAATAAGAAAAAACCGTTTACAATTGAAAAACACAAAACAAAGTTTTTATAAAAACGTTTTTTTCTTTTAGATTGAACATTGCATTTTCAACGTAGGATATTTGGTAACTTACAGAGATCAAAACAATCATCACAAATCGTTAAATATTTAATTACTCACTTAGAACAAATATAGCAATAAATTGGTAAACGACTGTACAACAAAAACTTTTAGACCTCTTGAGACCACTGAACTAAATACATGGAACGCGTGTATTAAACAAAATATGAGCCTACTATTAAAAAAAAAAATAGGAGGCAGCTATATTATGCATTCCGAGTCATGGCAGAGATAAGGAAATGTAATGATCTCCTTGAAAATTGTTAATCATGAATCATGATATTAATCTATTTATATTTTTCCACCTTTAAGTTTTATCATGCATAACGTACATTTTGATACTGCTACGATAATTTCTATTTTTTTATAATATTATTATAAACATCTAACATCTAGGCCATATAATATATAAATTGTATTCTATTTTTTATTAAGTTATTATCAATTGAATATTATTTTTATTTATAAATTTAGTTCAATACATGTACTATATAAATTATAATATACTATATAAAATGATGATGGTTAGTAAATGTTGTGTTTGCTCACAAGCTAATCAAAAAGGTATTAGCATGATTAGGTAAGTCTCTTCGTTAAATAAATAAAAATTATATATAAACGAACATTGCGGAAAAACATATTATATACTTTTATTATAATAGAGTTCCTCTAACTGATCCTGCTCGTACAAAATGGTTTGATGTAATTGGTATTAAAGAATCTATACCGAATAAGTTGTATTTTGTGTGTGAACGTCACTTTGAAGAAAATTATATTCAACATTTAAATTCATACACAAAAAAAATGAATTAACTGCATTTCCAACGCGTTTGTTGGTAAACAAATAACACTTAAAAATTCATTACATTTATAGCTTTTAGTTAGTCTGAAATTAATTAAAAATTAATTAAATATAATATATATGAAAATAAACTAAGGGCTACAATAACTCCAGACATTAATAATGATGGAAATAAATTGAACTCAAATCAGTTATCTCTTAGTACAAGTTGTGATACACCGCCTGGCATTAGTAGTGATGAATCAGTTAATGTGTTAGAACAACAGGTATTAAATGTAAAGATAAATTATATTTCATATTTATACTTAATAGTTTACAAATAACAAATATAACAAATTATAAATTAACAGATATTTTTATTAATATAAAATTAGGATTATTATGACAGCAATAAAAAGAATAATATTATGTTAACACCAAAAAGAAGTTATGAACAGCAATTAAATATTGTACATGTACCTATAAAATATATAAATACTACCTAATAAAGTAATAAACTATTTTGATAGTAATTTTAAATTTGAATTATTGCATTTTATTGTCATTTGTTAGTCACTGGACTTAAATAGTAGTGTATGTTCCATTTGTGATACAAGAAAACATTTGCTAAGTTTAAAAAAATATTATGAGAATAAAATAGCTGAAATGTTGGAAAAAGAATCTGAATTACCAATTATTGATTATGTTATACTCGTATCAATATGATATGATATTATATCCGAATAGAAGTAACTGTTTTATCACTAATTGAAGTTAGTTACAATCAATGAGATAAATCAAACGGAATGCATATGGCGGCTCGCGTATCAGCTCATTTTTCATATATTAGAATTATACACAATAAGCGTTCCATGTATTTAGTTCAGTGCTTGAGACCCATTTGCTGGATACCGTTCGATGCATTTACGCGATTCAAGTGAATTCAACACAAGCCACTGAATTTTACAATATAAGTTAGTACGTCTGTTGAAATTAATCGTAGTTTTATTAAACACTATGTAAATTTGAATAATAAAGTTTCATAATATTTTACGAAAAGAATTACTCATTTTCCCGAACAGGTGTTTAAAATGGACTGAAGCTAGCAAGATGGCGAATAAAGGTTTTAAAAAGTAATAGCTTATAAAACATTCTAGATAGAAGATGGGCTTTATAAGAAATGTTTCTAAGAGAGCAGAGTTTAATATTAACTGTTGCCGTTATAAATAATATCAAGCAGTTTGAAGTATAACACAGCTAATTCTACGGGACGGGACAAGAAAATATTTGAAGGCACTTTTTATCCAGTACGCTTTTCATCAAAAATAATTATTTCCCTTTTTCCGATTAAGTAAACAATGAAGATATTAGAGTAAATTCCTTCAAAATACATTGAGTAGAGTATATAACTATTAACTACGTTAGCTTCTTTGTGTTGCGTTCAAATGAACCATTCGAATTTTGTGTTTTTTACACATGTTTATTGAAGAAATCAAAATTTCGAATCGTAAATTTCTTTTTATATTTTACATGTTTCAAAATGTATATTTTGTTAATTTATTTATACGGTAGAAACGTATTATAATTTTTCTTATACGTATTTGTTTTCTTGAAGAACGCAAATAATGTTAATCGTTATTGCATTGTTTGATCATTACTGCCAAGGAGAGAACAAACAGTCACGAAAACCTCTAAAAAAGCGAGGGTTAATTTGTATGAGGTTAAATGTGTTTATTCATTGCAAAGTATGCTTCGTCGACAGTGTAAAAAAAGTGACTTTTGAATTCACCTAAGAAAAAAAAAAATGTACAATACCCATCATTGTAAAATGTCTTCTTCAAAACAATCGTCTAATGCAAACATTATAAACGCGTATATTCGTACATTTTTTCATATTTGTATTATTATTTTTGCTCTATAATAACATTTTCATACGTTTATACGTATACATACACGTATACACGCGCGATTCTGCTTGTGTTTGAAACATTAAAACATATGCAAAAAGATATTTCAATCTTAAATTTCCGAACAACGTTTGTAGCCTGTAAATTGAATACTACTCTAATGGATTCATTGTCACTTGCACGAGTCAAAACTTGACTGAGTATAAAGTACAGCTCGGCGTTGCGAGAATTCGGAATTTAATGTTCTTATAAAGATAATAAGTGTAGTATAATGTCATAAACGGCTGAAACCAAGACGTCGGCCTGTGAAAATACGTTTATTATCTTGAAAAATGTGAGCTGCGGAGTTCCAAACTTTATTTCGAGCAAAACTCAAAATGAATTTACAGAGATTAGCAGATCAGTGTATAAACTAATTGCCAAATGATAAGGGTGTTTCTCGAAACTAACATGTTTCTAACATCGAGCTAAAGGTTAATTACCTAAATAATTACGGGAACTCGGAGAAACAAGGAAAGTGTTGACGTATTAGGGAACATAGGAACTTTGAAATTGATACACTGAATCAGAGAAGAGGAATAATATTAAATTTACAGTTTTGCGCGATCCTGATATTTTCGCGAACACGAAAACTTAATAGAATTCCAACTCGGGTATTCTCGATCAAGGTACTTCAACCATTTTAGGCGACGCGCTACTTATTATTCTTGAAAAATTTGGCGGTACACAGTAATTGATATTCATGGAATAAGTCGCCTCTCAAAAAAAAAGAAAATAAATAAATGTATTAAATATGATTAAAACGTGTTTTGAGCATCAAATAAATTGAAAAAGTGAGTGAAGACTTTTTTTTCTAGATACTGGTAAACAATCATAAAGTTCGACGATAAAACTTTCATTTAAAGATAGTCGGACAAAAAGTCCAGAATACATTTTTTTTAGACCCTGCAATTTGTCATGGTGTTTTTTTCAATGGTGCTCAACTCATTTTTAATTTAGTTTATTGCACAAAGTTGAACGTCATTTAACACAAAATTTAAAACACCAATAATAGAGATACATTTTTGTAAAATAAACTTATTGCTAATAATTACTATTTTTTATCAACGTATTTTTGTTTTAAGTTTCATATTTTACATTATACGGTGACCACTATTTATAATTACTTGTAATATATATTTAGTTGTAATTACCCTGCTAAAATGAGTCACATCTAATCCGTTACTTGTATTTCTTTAGTTATTAGTCGAGAACAAAATTTTAAATGTCAAAATGTTCCGACATTAAACGTTCGTTTCAAACGTCTTGTACCGACGCATTTTATCATCACGTGCACATCAGTATCAGTATCATACATTTTTAGCAAACAACGGTAAATTACAACCTAACCGGTCTATTTATATTCGTTCACATCGATGTGATTTATAGCTCATAGGAAATAGTTTGAGGTTCAATTGGTCGGAGATTTCGCTCTTGGGTCGGTGCAGATGCTCGAGAAATAATGTACTGAAACGCTTATGCAGTGTGCACTATTTAGACTTCTACACTTTATACAGGCTACGAGTTTACAGCTAGTCGACGGTTTTGAAGTGAACTTTGAGCAGGCTTTCACACTAATAATTTTCGAGTGATAAACTTTTTGATGGAGGGTGACATTTTCCCGGGGTCTCATGATTGGTCAGTGGGTTTGTTTTTAGAGACGAAAGTGTCTGCCATTACGAGTACGACAAAGTCCACCACGCCGCATCACTGTAAAGTTATTGTACAAAAACACTCGTGTGTGTGTGTGAAACGGGTGTAAAACGCTATTTACACGAGCGATACATCACATGGTGCAGAGCCGCCGCCGACCCCGTGTCACCCGACGAAATCAGCCGACGTGCGGGGCGTCACCGCCTCCGAGCCGGCGTTTTCGCGACGTGAACAAAAAAAAAAAAAAATAAAAAATAATAATAAAATAATAAAAAAACTAAACATAAATAAATAAATATACATGCGAAAAACACGGAAAACGACTCGGAACGAACGCGAGGCCACCCGCACGGTCGTCTGAGAACGCCCGCGGTGCGCAGCGGTGCGTAATGTATGAAACGTTCGGCTCGTCGCCGTCGTCGCCATGACCCCCCGGACTCTGGGTCACGACTCGGGGCGATGCCGCACTGTCTGCGCGCGAAAATCCGCGTTCACGAATACGTCTGTGACGAGGAAAATGGCTCCGAAGCCTATTCGCTCCAATCGGCAGACCAATAACGTGATATATTTACAACGTCAACTCATCCGGACGTAGCTGACAAGTCGATCGCGTGGTGCAGATATTCCCGACCAGGGTATCGCGATACCCCGCGGTGTTTTGAACTTGAATTAAGGGTGCCATGAAATGATTCGATTATAAATCGTGAAGCCATTATACTTGTTCAACACGATTTTTAAGAAAAAACGCTTTTGTGGAAAGCACAGCGAGCGTAACGTTTAGTTAACCATTAAATTTATTAAATTTTTTTACAAAACGCTAAATATATTTGCTATTCGTAACGTTCGGTTATAGTAGTCTCGTCTAGCTGAAAGAAACCAAAATGCTATCATACGTTTTCGGTATACTGCTATAGGGTTGCCGTGAGTCGAAAACAAATTGGGAATCTTTGGAATCTGCTCAGTCTTGAATCTACGTAAAACACACATAATACTCCTAAAACCGTGAAGAAATAAAGATTTCGATATCCAGAAACTACAAATTATGTGCATAGCTCACACGTTGGGACAACGCGGACGACCGCCGATCTAAACGATATAGTCGAGTCTTCCCCGTTACAGTGCGAATAGACACTAGCGAGTAGTGCCCGACGGGCTAAACGGTACGATCGCACGACAAACCTATTTATCGTACATCCTTTAAGTATTGGTCATCGTACACGGCGCGTCAGAACAGTCAGTTATCGTTTTAAAGATCTCACTCCACGTCAACCACCGTCACATATGTTTGAATTTACTGTCAGATAAATGGTTCAAAAGTTTCGCCCATCACCTTAATATATTGGAAATCGCATGTTGAATGTAATTAAAAAAAAGGTCATTTTTCTCTCCTTTCAATAGTTTATCTAAACGTGAGAAAAAACTGCCGAAAAACCGAATAATAACTTGAACAATTTGTCGTAAACGACATTTTCACGATATCGATTTAATTTATTTATTTTATATCAATAATTGATAAACGTTTTGCAAACGTTTCGACAACATTTGATCATTTTTGAGTTGAAACTACAACTTTAAAAATACCTCGTTTTGTTCAAATTTATCTCTAATAACGTTTTTAATATTTGACAAAAAGTTTTGAAAATGTAATATAATCGCACAATTAACTAACGATGTAAAAAAAAAAAAAAAAATCAAAAATCAAGACTAGGAATTTTTTCATAATTCAATTACTTTCAGGTGTTGACATCAAACTCTGGTCTACCGGATATTATAGGACCTGTCGTTATCGATCATTCATCATCGATCGGTTTCTTGGTCTCCCCCGATTTAGGGCTAGTTCACATGAAGAGCGTTGATATTGTTACCACTGTTCACATGTTTACTAAATTTACGCGCTAAGCGCTCGCTTATACCGTAGTCAATCGAGTATTGTATTCTGTCGAAGACGGATGTTGCAGATGCGATTTGTGTATGGATGTTGTATCGGAGAAGACAGCGTAATTGACAAAAATCACGAAAATATTGGGTTCTTTCTATGTTACAAAATAGACTTACCCCGAGCTCATACATTACGCTTTATCCGAGTCTTAGAAATTGTGAACCTAAATTTTTCAACAGCTTCAGGATGTAAATTCAATCTTTTGATGATTTGTTGGTCCTAATAAAGGGAGAAATTACGACTGAAAATGTCGAAAAACAAAAACCTATCGCATCAAAACGCCCGTTGCAACTGAACACATCAATGCAAATCTATGAAATGTTATGACAATATGTCAAACGCGCGTCATCTTCCAACGCGCGTTATCATGCGTACATTTAATAACAATTGTATAGTATTTGTAAACGCACGTTAGCCAATCGCTAATGTGAATTATTAAAAATAATTCTTGAATGTGATTATTGAAATTGAAAATTTCATGTAAACTAGCTCTAAAGGCTAGTTCAGACTATGCCCAGTAATTTAGTCAAGTAGCGAGTAATTTAGCTACTAAACGTGTATGAACAGACCCGATTTAGTCGAGTAGTTTAGTAAATTTATTTAGTAATTTAGTAATTAGTAGATCCATTTACTTCTATTTTTTCTGGTCGAGTAGCATCCCCCATTTTTATGATTAATTACTAATAGGCGGTCTGAACGCATTATTTTAGTTTAGTGCAGGGGTTCCCAACCTTTTTATCATCGAGTACCACCAGACACTTTTATAATCAATACGCGTACCACCTCAATTCTAAAACTAAATTAGGAGTCAAATTATTTTAACGTATATTTTTATTATTCATTCAATACTTTACATTTTTATTATTTGATATTTATGAAAGTAAAAAATCATAATTTTTAGTTAAATCTAAATATTTAAATTGTAATTTACAATTTTCAAATTAATTAAAAAATAATTAATATAAATAATAATAAAATAAAATAAATAAAATTAATGTGATATTTGTTGTTGTTTATTTTTTACAAAGACATCAATATCAGGCTAAATAGAACTAATTTTCACGCTTAAGTCACTTTGAATATCGAGCCTACTTCTGTATTTATTTATTCTGTATTAATTTATTTTTATAAAATAATAATTTTATAAAATTAACTAATATCAAATAAACTAAACTAAATAATATTGAATGCAAATAGTAATAAAAACATTTCTTCGCGTACCACCTACGAGCCTTCCGCGTACCACTAGTGGTACGCGTACCACGGGTTGGGAACCTCTGGTTTAGTGTATTAGTTATCCTTGTCAGTGTCAAGATGACGTTTCGTTGGGGCGAAGACACAACGTTTAAATTTGTTTCGGAATATATAAAACACGAGTCTTTATGGAACATAAAATCTCTGCTGTATAAAAATAAACAGGCCAAGCTATCTGTTTGTAATGAATTACGAAAAATTCTCATTTGTAGCTCCCAATGTGTCTCACTTCTCTTGATCCATTCCCTAATCCATATTCGCTTTGAATTTTTACTAAGCTCTTCTTCTACGTCTTCTAAAATAGCCGTTGAAATAAGTCCTATTGCTTTATTCGAATTTTTTTTTTTTTTTTTGGTAAACTATTCATTTCGGCAATCACTTTTCACAGCACCAAAAATAATACTAATGTACTAAAACAGTTTTAAACCTTATTGTGTCTGAACACTTTTCAGTTACTAAACCGTTTGGTAGTTGGTAAATCACTTACCACTTGACTAAATTACTGGCATAGTCCGAACTAGCCTTAAGAGCTTACTCGACCGGAACTCGATGACCGAGCCTTTTAGATCACAGGACGACCGATAGAAGGGGGAGGTGTCGGGTAATGGACGTGAGGGGGCTAGTCGGATCTTTCGTTGTCACTCACCTCTCCTGCAGTTGACCTCCTTGGAGAGGACGGCCGGGTGTTTGAGGTGCACGGTGAGGTAGGACGATATTCTGAGGTGTATCAGCGATATGGTGGTGAACGGCACCACGAACTGGGCGACGGCCAGGCCGACGGTGAACGTCTGCTGGGCGGCGCGCGACGGCCACTTTTCCACGCACGCCTCGTACAGCCGCACCGGGCCGACGTGCACCACCTCGACGTGCTGGTACATCAGCAGCGGCACCATGGCCGCGAACGACACCAGCCAGATGAGCACCAGCGTCTTGGCCACGCTGCACCGGAACATCGATCCCCGGGGATTCCGCACGATCGTGAAGTACCTGTGGTGACAAGCACGGATAATCATTAAATGTCGGTTCACCATCGTCACACGACCGTCGATTTAAGGGTCATAAGGTAATTAAGGTCATTAAGGTAATTATTTTTTTATTCATCGTGAGAAAGAGTAGGTAGCTCTGAGACAAAGCGAACCGAGTACACTGTCCGGTTCGTGTAACCAGTTTAAAAAGAAATTTAAACGGCGGAGAATTTTATTTCGAACTTTTTAAAATATTTTTTCATTCGTGAGGCTTTTTTTTTACATTTTTCATATAATTGTATCAATTTTTAATGCGTTTTTATGTGTTTTTATCAGTTTTTAGTATTATAGTAATAACAATCATAGAATATAATATGATCGTTCAATGCTACTCAAACAACTTTTACAATCAGTAAAATAGCTGAACGTAAAATTTGAAATAATCTTAGTTTTATATTTTGGTATCTTTAGAGTGAAGAATATGGTCCTACTAACAAAATTTGATTAGTTAAATTGATGCGGTTCCGTACAAGTGTTTCTGTTTAAAAATTATTCAATTATTTTTTTCGGGTAACTTATCGTTTTAAAGTTATTTAAGTAATTAAATGAAATCAAAATATAAAAATGTTAAAATGTGATTCGAATGATGAAATAAATATGTAAATAAAACTTTTGGGTCAATTTATCAATGGTATTTTCGGTTGCCCATTTTTCGATCATTTTCCGAAGGATTTTAGGGCATTTGAATTTAGGAACTAATCATTATCATATTTTCAACACTATTATCATCAATAATGATTTGTCCGTAGACAATTACATATCGACTGGCCGTCGATGTTTATGATAAGAAGAAGTCAGATCGCTAATAACTAATGATAACAATTATTACGATTACAGAAACGTGAGTCACGCGCCGCGGTGGCACGCGCGAATACACGCGGAAGCCAGATCGGGCGGAACAACGCTTTCCGGGGTTTTCTAATGCCGCGCGCGTTTCCCGGGAAATCAACAGCCACGGCGGAACGTAAGGACTCACGTGACCGACCGCCACAACTATCGGTCGACCGCGCGAAACGCTCGGGTACACCGTGACGCGTGTCTGCGGGGCGAGTTTTGAAAATTGAACGTCTGACGCGAGCTCGATCCTTCCCGGCCGCATATTAACAAAACACACATTGATTCGGCAATGATTCGGAATTCGGCATTTTGATTGGTTATAAATATCATTGATTATAAATACTATTAATGAATGATTTTGGATTTTTAAAACATTGATTTTTATAGATTTTGGATTTGGATCAAAATGATTATTGATTTTTTAAATGATTTGAATTTAGTATTTTCAAAATCATCTATTTGGTAATTTTGACTTGGATTTTAAAAACCATTTTTTTTAGGATTTAGCCCAGCTCTGTGTATATTACACAATATCTTACCTAGACCATCATTGAAGTAATTTTCAAACTCTCTTCTGACTTTGTCAGATATTTTTAAATTGCTTAAAGCTATACTATACTATACTATACTATACTTTAATAATATTAATTACACCACTTATCATAAAAAAAGGGAGTTGTTATCATTATAATATCACGGTTACATTATACGTTATCACGGTAATGAAAACGTATTGTTGGCGGCAATTCAAAATGGACCAATCAAAATGCCGAATTCTGAATCATTGCCGAATCAATGTGTGTTTTGTTAATATGCTTCCCGGCCCTTTAAAACGTTTCAATCGATGCGGACGGTGTGCGCATAACAACGCGGACCGTGCCGCAACGTCTGCGGGATTTTCGAAGAGCCGAGCTTTACAAACTCCATATTCGTTTACTCGTCGTCCCGGATATCGGACGGTTCACCGAAGAATCAGTCAGTACGAAACCCCCGGATCTGTCACTTATACATAAATAATACTCGTATACGTATATATATAACAAAAGAAACGTCTGCGACGGCCCCACCCCAAATCCCCACCGCTTGTTCTGCCACCGTCTGAGAACGCGACGTTTCCGTGATCTCCTTATTTATACATAAGCAAATAATAATGAAAAAAAAAACACACCGACGCGACGTCGAACGCGTCGCCCGAATCCGGGATGATTTCTTTAATCACGTGCTCGTGCTAAATCCAAGCGATTCGATTGTATCCAATACGCGACTTACCGCGGGGACGAGAAAAACAAAACGAAAACAGACAGCTAGCGTATGAACGAATCGAATATTCCGTTCATACAATATCGTCACTAGCGAATTCAACCGAGTCAAGATTAACGTCACGGATTCGGGACGAAGAATCCGCATGGTTTTCTTAATCGTACCCCGAATTTTCGAGTACCGATCACGCTTTCGGTTTTGAATTCACGTAACGATTTCGACCGTTTTGAAACCTCTGTGATTCTATCGTCATTTAAAACACGTCGATCTGCGTTCGCCGGTCCAAAGCCAACCACGATCGATTCGTACGTTAGCTATTCGTGTGCCCGAGCACGGTATTCATAAGACGACATTTCGACGTAGACGCCTCTGTGATACATGAAAGTTTGGTTCTCAAACGCCATTATATTTAACAATAATTGTACCGTACAGTCGCACCGCAATAAAACAACGGGCATTAATATAATAATATGACGCACGTGCCGAGCGTTAAGTTTTATCATCGGGATTAAACCCTGCGGCGTGATTCTCCGGCAGGCCGGAGAGAATTGCGGCGACGCGTACTATATTTATTTTAGCGTTGTATTTCACGTACGGCCAACGCGAACTAATGAGGGCTGAAACGAGGATTACCGAACTTAAGCTCCTCGGTGACTATTTCAAAACGGCTCCGGAACGGTCTGTCGGGGACGTTTTAGCATGTGTAATGAGCGTGTAAACGACAAAAGTATTCCGAGACACTATTGTATATTCGATAAACGCCGCCGCAGTGATCGAAAACACGAGTTGCCCCGTTGAATATCGAAACTCGACGACGGCCGACGTAAATCGCCAAAACTACGAGTGAATTAGAGCCAATCTTAGAACTTGGCGTGTTTTACGAGGGGAAATTGCCGTCTCTATGATTTTTCCGGAAGTCTGATAAATTTTCCTCGCTAAGAACGTCGTCCGCTCCGAATATCGAGTAAAGTTTTACGTCAATCCGATTTGACGGCGCGAAGCTGTTTAGTTTTTGAGTCAATACCGTGGACGATGAGGAACGGGCAATGCCTACGCCAAACTCAAGCAATGATTTGTGATAATAAACACCGGTACAGTAATCAGTCGGACCACAGTATAGTCTCTGCAGCAACTATATTATAACGAGTACCAAGATTTTATCATTCAAAACGAATTTTCAAAAGTAAATATTCAATCTGTTACGTGTTTTGAGTTTTGAGCCGTTTTGTCATTCTGTGATTTCGAGAGCGACTGTCGTGTGTCCTATCGCGATAGTAAAGTTCCTTACGATCCGCATGGTGCTCCGTGGTTTTTATGGTGATTCTAGTGAAGTTTAATGAATATCGCTATTGGTACTTTTTTTTATTGTTGAAACTATGCAGAAGGACCTTGAATAAACTTCGGGGTGTTAAACGTTATTAATATAATATGTACCACGAAAAGAAAAGAAATCACTACATTATCGATGAATCTCAACAAAAAAAAAAAAAAAGAAAAAAATTCGCCAGCGTCCTACGCGTTATTTTGTTATAAACGATTACTTCGAGACGTCACAACAGATATGACGTCAAATACCCGCGAACTTTTGTGATATCGATGTCATCGTGGAGGATTTGAGCTGAACTATACCGCCATGACACGAACGAACGATAGGACGAATGTGTTTAGAACAAACGTTCCTTTCGCGCGCGCTGATTCCGGTACTGAACGAGTGAGTGTTTTTTTAATAATTTTTTTTTTCAACCGTTGAATGACTTTTTGTCTCTCATTATATCCAGACATCGTCTTTGTGTGTCATACGATCATAATGATTTCACTTTTATGTTTTCTGTATGGTGTTTTTTTAATTTTTTTTCTTATTATTATTATTTTTTTATTTTTTTTATCCACCTGCAGCCGTAATTAAAAAATCCACAACAACGTGAGCGTGCGCTGCGAACAATGTAGTTTGATGTTGTGATCTTTGATTAATACTACGGCATACAGCGCAATAATTTAATTAACCACGTTCGTCGCCCGCTGTGTGGGCCGTGTACGCTCGCAGTACGTACGTCAGCAACTCGATATGGTAGACAGAGATTAGCCCGGGCATGTAGAACAATCCGAATCACCGCCGATCTCTAGAGCAGAGGTGAAAAAATACACTGCAGCGAACGATGAGAAACGACCGTAAAAACCGACCGGTAAACCATTGAAAACAATCGTAATTACGTGTCACGCGTTCAATCGTACATCAATATTTTAAACAATAATTGTTTTTATCATCGCATTGAGTATTAATCGAACGTGACGTCTCAAAGTGTACCGTCAAAAGGATATTTACTGTGAAACTGTGTGTTTCATTTACTTTGTTGGTTATTCCTGTACGAAACAGAACACAAATTCAAAGTAATTCACAGAAAATTAAAACACAATCGAGTATAATTATCTCGATAAACGAGCACATTTATGTGATAAAGCGAACACATGACCTATAATATTATTTATTATATTTTATTACTTATTACGTATAATACAATAAGTTACTTCAAAACTAACTATTTAATGACGACCGATAAACATACGTATAAGCCTACTTAAATGTTTTACACATGCCTCAATGCAGAGGTTAAATGCATTTGGTTTTTACCGTTTATTTACAAAATCCTGGAATTCAATATTCACCTCTGTTCTCGGTTAAAAGCTCAAAAATAATTTTTGAAAATCGCTCGAATAATTAACAAAAAAAAAAAAAATGTCAACGATCGTTGCATATACCCATAATAATTAACTTGTCCGTAAGATGACGGAGCAAATGATCTGAAGACTACTAACTCAAAAACACGGGAAAAGGCAACCGACCAAAGTGTTTTTTATGATCGTCCATTACATCTATTAGAGAGCGCGGGTGTGCATTTGACTGTGTTGATTTTAACGCACATACTTACGACGACGGAGACGTGTTTGACTGATTTTAAGTAGTTTCGTTCTTTGTCCGACCGTCAACTACTAGATGTACTCGACAAACGGTCACGTTCCAATAAACCTAATGCAACTATATTATATGGCTAATGCGTAAAATATTTCTCTGCCGACCGTAAGTAATGTAAGTAAATATTCTGTCGCCATATACCTACTTCGGAAATCGATCGAATGCCGTAAAAAAAAAAGAAAAAATGCACTCATTCCGACAAACTGTAACGTAGACAGTAGACACACGCTCGGAAACTATTGTTTGTACTCTTTACTCAAATCGACGGTGGGCATATTAGCGGAACGCGTCCGTCGATTGTAATTGGAAAATGGTCGAATTGTTTTTCGTGATATTTTCACCGTTCCTCTGTCGTTTGATATTTTCGACAACGCAATTTCATAACTATCTCAAAATCCCTAGTCGGTCAGCTCGTGTAATGACTGAAACGTATCAGTGGTGTTCGTTGAGGATTAGGACCTTTGTACGCGCTGGTTTCGTGCATTTCCGCTCGGAAACACATTCTAACCGGAAACAAACGACGTGGAAGACAATATACGAGTAGAACGTACGTTTCTTCCGGTCCGAGCGTTTCACTAACGCACATAACTCACTAGCACGCACTGAAGTCGTGGAACAGCAGCTAGTTTTTTTTTTCAAGTCGATCGGATAAGTCGACTCCGGCGCGGCTGTTGTATGAGTTTTTGCCACCACGCACTCAGGTGTCCAATGCAGCAGTGTGCGTTTGCTTGAAAACCATTTTTTTTTGTCGTCGACATTTTATCGACGAGTGCACACACTGCATTCCAGACGACGCGTCGTGAATAAATAATTAAAAAAAAAAAAAAAAAGAGAACGTCAATTTTGAATACCGTTCGAAGTTTTGATGCGCACAATTCCACGCGATCGACGTAACTTAACGTATCAAAAAGTAAACAGCAGCGTGGTCGTAAATCTCGAACGAAAATCGCGGTGGCTACGTGGAAAATGGTTGTTGATAAATCCGAAGGAAACTCAGTCTAACGTTAATTGGGGAAACGACCGTTCATTCCGAGCCACCGAGGCGCGAACGTTTCGTGCAAAAACGTCAAAACACTATGATTGTATTTTGTTTTCGGTGCTAAAAATACACAATGCGGAATCAAAGGATTTTCAAACTGCACACCGCGGGAACCACATCAAAGGGTGGTCACGTAAATAGACTTGCACCAGTCGTTTTCCTTTGTGGTGCATAATAATGTGATATATGTTTAGATGTGCACGCATTCATACACACAAACACACACACACACACACACACATCCACACACACACACACACACACACACACACACACATCCACGTCGCCGCGTTATGTTTGTATTGAGTACAAAAATAAACAGCTCTCGCACGTGCCCGACTATAAAGGTAGACGTGGTTAATGATTCCTTAACAGATTTAAACATAATAACAAACAGTCACCGCGCGTGGTACAACAACAAACATTTATAACCCGAGGTACAAAGCCGTTCATAACCAGTTGTGTGTGTCTTATTGAATTCGATCGATGCGCTATTTCGGTAACTTGAAATATTAATTTAGCATCAAACAAAGTGTGCGCGAGTGTTGCTAACCAAGTGTACAATATGCGAGCGTGTGTTTGTGTGTGTGCGTGTGACCGAGAACACGTGAGCGTGAACGTGCGCGTACTGTGTTCGCGATTCGAGATCTATCGTCGTTCGCACAATGCCGTCCCGTGCGATTTGTACGCGTGCAAAAATAATTACACTGTTGTGCCAATCAGTCGCGAAAAACCGAATCTTTGTAAGGTTTTGCGATAAAACGACGATTTTGCAGTATCGGCTACAGTCATAGTAATGGTAACGTACCGAGTAATTCACTCGTTCGCGTTGAACAAACTCTACTACCTACCTACTACCGACGAAACGATATATGAGGTCAGACACGGTTTGTTTTGTCGGGTCTGGTTGAATAAAACATAGATTTTTGAAAACGTAACGCGTTTTCGAATTTATTCAAACGTGTCTTTCAATACGGTTTGCGCGTTTTCTCTGACGACTCAAGCAGACCGTGTAATACGCGCGTAGGTGTGTGCATTCGACAAAAAAAGAGACGCGCCGGACGTGTGTACGGTACCGTATAGTGCTCGCCCCGAAGTCCGTTTCGTTTTGTCTCAGAAATCGCAAGCAATAAAGAAAAAAAAAAAAACTTTATTGTGACAGCGATAATCGTCTACGCCGTGCACCGACAATGATGTAAAGCTTCGAGTAATCCACTCGTTCACCGCGATAAAGCTCGTACACGACGTTCGAGGTACGAACACGCGTATAAATAAATTTAAATCGTATATTAGATCCGAAATTTACATAATATTATTAAATTATTATGAAGACGTTTTAACGGCGTGGATTATTTCTGTATAATTTGTGAGCGCGAACACGGTATGCATGTAAGCACTAGTTCACGTTTGTATGTGTGTCCGTGTGTGTGTGTGTGTGTGTGTAAAGTGTAGACGTCACGATAATAATATCAGATTTGTGCGCGGAAGATGCCTCCTTCAGACGTGCATAAAACAACCTACTTAAAAACATACCTAGGGCGATTGACTCTTTCGACGGAGATACTCTATCGAAATGCGCCGATAAATTTAACTGCGGGTTAAAACGGGAACGAGTAGATGGAAAAAATGTTATCGAAACGAAATGCCATTATCTTTTACCGTTACGTGAAATACTATATAATGTGTTCCCCCGGATAATACCTGATTTAATTTCGTCTATGTTTCCAACGCGATCAACGCGAAAATAAAAAAATCATCGGTTGACGTGCACGGGCGTGTTATATATAGTATTATAATTATGTGATATTCCAAATAATCCGCGAAAAATGAAAATCAGCAAACGTCGCAACGTTTTTCCGCCGTAGAATAAACGAATGCTGTTTTCGTGAAGTCGTAGGTACGTCGCCGACCCGTTGAGAAATATCACATTCGGGCACACCTAGCGATATGCCGAATTTTCGTGGACTTTTCAATTCGCGGAAACACTCGCGGGTCGGAGAAAATTCACGGATCACGACGTGGGACTCGAAACAAGCACTCTGCGCGTGTCGCGTACGTCTTTTTGAGTTTATCGTTGAACACCTACGCCGTTTCGGCGCATGCCGATTCCATACACACAGAGAAGAAGGCGGTTGAAAAATCACATAAAACGATGTAAATCTTTTTGGAATGTTTTCGATCTTCATAAGACGCAGTACGTAACGAGTGGCTGGTACGGTAAACACGAGATTCGTACACGCACACACATACAGACAGACAGACACAGACACAGACACACACACACACACACACACACACACACACACACACACACACACACACACACACACACACACATACACACACACACACACACACACATACACCGGTTTTAGTAAATGCCATGGAACGGAATAAATATATTGTCGTCCCGTGAGTACCACCCGTGGCCCATTAGTTATTATTTTGGGCTCGAACCAACGACAACGACCACGGCAGCTTGTCGTCCACCAGGAGGGTAAAACGATAATATTCTGGTCACAGACGACTCGCGCGATCCCCGACATGAATTATTAAAACAAAAGTTCGTGCTTTGTGTGGAAAACGCCACGCCGCCGCGGCGAACGACACTGTTCGCGAGTCTTACGAAATGCAAAACAATCCGGACGCGACGCAGTTGTTTATTTGTAACACGAGTTTCCGCTGATATACCCCCGTGTTATTATTTCGCCGAGATGGAAATTCAAATTAATTTTAACGGTAAGCCGCACCGCGAAATTAACAGTGCAAAACGATGAAAACACTCGACGTTTGACGAACGCAATACATCCGAGTTGAAAACAGCACAAGTGACACGAAACGTGCACGTCTTAAACTGTTTTGTCGTGTCTAATTTACGCATATGTATATATAAGAAGTGTCTCACAAAAATTCGCATACTTACAATGTTTCCAGTGCTGAAAATTACCGGCTTTATGTTTGTAATACCAATTAAATCTTGTTTTTTTTTCACATGACTCACAAGACTACAATTTTAATTTTTAGCAATACGTAGTCATGTTTTTTTTTAAATTTAAATTATTTTGCTTTTATTAGTAATATTGAATAGTCATGTTCAAGACTTTATATTTTAGCTAGCTAAAAGATTTTCAAAATATTTTTAAGAAAAAATGAAAGTAAAAGTCTAAAGTTCTAAATTTTTAGAAAATTAAATCTCATAAGTATCTTAAAGTTTTTCGAAAATATTTAAATTGAAAGTAATTTTTTTAAATTTTTTACTTGAACATACAAATTTCATTAAAATATTATTATACGTTGTCCTTATCTTCGTGAGTTATATATGTATATATATAACAATAGTTGATTATGATAATTATGAATATGAATTCCGTTTTGATTATTGAAAAAAACAAGAAAACAGATAATATATAATTTACTTTATTAAGAATTTAAATACAATTTCAAAATAAAAACAATCGTTACGTTTCGAATATAACGACGAAATGAGTTTAGAACGACATGTTTCCACGTGATTTGGAAATGAATCTGTATCATAATATATTCATATATAACATAATATCATACGTGTCTCCTTCTTTGTGGTGTCCCACGAGTTAGTAGTAACGAACACGAACAATCAGTATTAGATTGGTTTGGTTTTCATTTGACAAATTACAACGTGTATACGACTCACTCATTATGTGTGTCAACATTTTTCACGACCAACCATTGTTTTCAAGGATAACTTTTCAAAACTTTTTTATTTTTTTTATTTTATAAATCGTATATTGTCACGAAAACCACTCGTAACGATCCGCCTCACGAACAATGTATAATTCACAATACCCGAATGCAACGGACGATGCGAAAGAAAGACAGAACACAGAGAATATAATAAACGCAAAAATCGTACGGAAACAAAGAAAGAACATAACTGTCGACCATTCAATTAATATCCGTCGTATATACCGTCAAAGTAAGCCTTCGACAATAACCTCACGACAATAATCAAACGATTTAAATTAACGGAAAAACACGAGTTACGTTTCGCAATGCCTACTTCGGTTTCCGACTCCGACTGTATTCGAAACCGTCGAGTACGATTTTAATTAACGAACTACTTCATTAATGTTATCCGTATAAATTGCATAAGTGTGTAAAACCACTTAAAGTTTAAAACCGCCATCGTAGCGCCCCGCAATAACGGCGGAATACCGCCTCGACAGAGGTTATCGGCGTGTGTCATGAAATGTCGACCCTTCATACGAAAAACATAACGTGCAATTACTTTTTCGTAAAGTAAATAAACACGATCGTGTACGTGTTCACGAGCGTTTGCGTTTACGAGAATTCGTATTTGCATTTTGTTCGCTAACGTTCTCTCGACTCGGCCGACAAAATGACAATTAATAAATAGGTGGGCAGCAGTGTGAATAAAGTAGATAAGTATTACATTTGAATCGTGTGTACGTAAGAAATTATAATATACAATATCCCTGTATATCACTTCGTATTCAACAACCGTTACAACGAAAATTATGATTTGTTTAATTTGTCGATAGTGTTTTTTAAATCGGTGTTTCGACAACTCGACTGATCGTGATGATTATCGCAAGAAACTCGCCTAATTTTTATTTGTTCAAACAAACATATAATACAAACACAAAATCAATTTTACGTGATTGTTTTTTTTAATGCATTTTCATTTAATAAATAAATAAAAAACGGTGATAAATTATTACTATAAAATGTATTAGTCATACATAACCTCCTTATGTTTCATTTTCAACCGATACACGAAACTTAATTTCCACACATACGTTTTGATTTTTCTCTCTCGAAAATGTCGAGAAAAAAAAACAACAATACAAAATAGGAAATAACAATACTTTATAAAGTTCGGTGTAACTTGCCGACTCTGTGTGCTGTCAACGATGGCTTGTGATTAACTCTCAACTCAAAGACATTCGCTCATAAACTGCAAACTATAATTATGTCGCATAAGTCGTACGAAGAAAGAAAGAAATCTAATACTGGAAAAACTGCTAATTAGAGTTTTTGTATTTAGAATATCACCTCTTAATTCATGATAAGGAAAAAAATACGTTTTAAAAAATGTTGTGTGAGTTTTAATAATATTCAACCATAGACCATGTTCAATTACCTATTTTATTAACACCCACTTAACCTTAATTTACTTCGTAGAAGCAGACATCAGTTATTATTTAATCGACGACTGAACAGTTTAAATTTTTAAATATAAACTAAACGTATATTCATCAATAAAAATGTTTTAAAATATATCAAATATTTAATTTGAATATTTAAACGGTTAATTCTTTTTACAAGAAAAAAATCCGGAATTTCATCAATGAATTTCAGTATCATTAATTTGAACACTCTTATCAATTTATGCATCTGAAAAATCGCCATATTAAAATTATCTTGATAAATCACGGGTCGTCGAAATGTACTGTCACGAAGAATTAATTATTTTTCAAAAGATTAAAGTTATAATACCAAAAATAAATAAAGATCTTTTTTCCAAATTAAAATGGATAATTTTTCAAATTTCGTTTCTTTTTTCGAATAGTTTTCATAAATTTGCTCGATAATGTTAGAATTCAACATAGTTTTGAACGTTACATGTACACGTAATTAGCGAACTTAAATTGAATAAAACCGACCAAAACTCGCGGCCGTACCATTAAGTTTGGTTTATAAAAAATATAAGTTATTGCATTTGTCAACTAGATCTGACTCACTCTGCTATAATCCTCCTCTGAAAATATACGTTACCGATTAATGCGTAATCAAAGTCATTCGTACCTCTAAAATCATCAAGTATACGTTTTTGAAAACAATCGTTGTGATTGTTACTTGAACTGTAATCGTTGACTATTTCAATATTTTGTCGGTCAACGACTTTTGAATCGTGCATTAATACACATACGTTTATTCCGTCGACCCGATCGGATCAGCAAGTACTTATGTATCGATACTGTACAATCGGATCCCTGCTGATTCCAACGCGTTATAAATGTGTTACGATACTGCAGCCGTGCCCTACGCAAATGCAGTTAAACCTTTAACGGGACCGTCTGTGGTCACTCGATGTGCACAACTCGGATATAATACAACGCCGTCGAATAGTCGAATATTGTTAATGAGTCACTCGTGTGCATACGTATATTTGTTATGATTGAACACTGTTTCACTTGATAATCGATTTGTTCGTAAACAAACTCTTTCACAAAAACACTCACGCACACACGCATTTCACGTAGCAAGCACTCGAGCAAAATATACTTCCACCATCCCCTTTCTCTCTGTCTACGGATAGTTATGAATTAATTGACGCCCTCAATAGGCCGTTCGTGTATAGTACAAATCAACCCCGTCAATGACTCGTTGTGTCACACAGTATAGTGGCGCATCAAGGACTGCACGCGTTGAAATGTCGATACCGATACCATTATTTTATTATTTTTTTTTTCAATGTTTTGTTTTTTTCAAACGTGATCGCTTACAAAACATTGTTGTTTCGAGTGTCAGAAAACAGTGTATCCGACTGAAAATATTTCATTGATGTCAAACACTCGTAGAGAATTTCGATCGAGATGAATAAATAATACATGAAAATTGTTTTTTTTTTTTTCATAAAGTACGTTTGTTTAGTTTTACAAAATCGATTAATATGAAAAACACAGACGAAAAAAAAAAAATTATTTCACTTTGCTAAAAGAGTTCAATCGGATCAATCCGTTTGAACTTCGAACCGAACTACTCCATTCAGGAAAAAATCCGCCAAAGTACCGCCTTCGATTATAATTTTGATAATATGATCAACGTTGTTGTTAAAGCAACATTTTAACGTGTGATCGTGGTGATGCGAAACGATGCTGATCACAAACAAGTCGTACAACTATCGACGTCAAAACATTGGACGCTAGACGTATCGTAATCGTTGCGGTATTTCTACATGACGAAACCATTCAAACAAACAAGGCTTTGGACGGTACACAACGCGTTTTCTACGGTTATCGCAACACACTGTAATGGCCAATTTTTTCACCGGATCCAATTCACGAGTTGAAACGTCAAGAAATTTTATTGTGTAGTGTGTCTTGAATTTTTTTTTTACCACACAGATCTATAAACTCGATGACGAATAAGCCCCACTATCCTTTAAGTATTTTGATATAATCTGTTTTATATTTTCACGAAATCTCTAAAAAATATTATAAATACTCATAAACATATTATATGTTTAAAAATAAATCCGTTTTAAAAAATAATTATTTAATATTTTAAAGTAACCTCTTGATGTTTAAAAAAAAAAATTGTAATAGACGAATCGGTTAAAAAATCGCATACCAAAAGTGCGAAATACTGGAAACTTCTCTCGTAAAATAATAATTGGATATGTAATAGTCTTTGTTGTACCTTAATTGGTACTATCGATGATTTCGGTAAGCGGAGAACGCCTGTGATATTATTTCATAAACACGGTGAAACAACATTGAATATTCGCAAATATTTCAAGGTCCCCACCCCCTCTCGTCAGGAATTCGCGGTTCGAAACGTACCCGCTGCTACATGCCTACGACAGCGCATGATCACGACTAGGTCGTCGATATTAACTAACGGTTCTCCGTCCGCCACGACGACGTCGAAACGTCTTAAATTTAATTCGAAGCGGGGCCGGAGTACATCGGCGCTTTCTGAAAAAAAAAAAACCACGACTTCTTACGCCTCGCGAAATATTACGGCCGAAGCCGATAAATAAATATTACCGCCGCCGACTTGACCCAGTTGTCGAATTTCTTTCCCTTTCCGATTCTCTTCGCAGCGATATCCATACGCACACCCTTTTCCCGACCCGTCTCCCGCTCGCGGAGAGCACGCGTCCGATTATAAAATATACGGTCGGCACGTCGCGCGAATATGTTTTATGGCCTCCACGCCCGAAAAACGATCGGACACTGATCGACGAAGTAATATACGTAAACGCCGCCGTGACCCCATTTCCGTGTTGCATACAGTGGTACAGTGTACACGTGTCGTTTGCCCACGTCCGAACGGCCGAACGCACGCCCGTCCGCCGACGTCCCCAGTCGCATGACAATTATTTTCGAACCGCGACGGCTGCAAATCGATGTTTACAAAGAATGTCGGGTGCCTTTGTACCCCGTGACGGCAATGCCATTGCGTTTTTTTTATATAATTCCGTGCGCTCGTACGGGCGAGTGAAAAGTAAACGGCGTTCAGTGTACCCGACCTGAAAAACTCGACCGTTGTCGACCGCCAGTGGCCGCTATCCTATGGTCTATGCGTTGCTTAAGCAACACATACAAAATTTGGTAGGTGGGTGGGTACCTGGGTTGGTGGTGAAATGGATGTTAGGTGTTAGAGCAGTGGTTTTCAAACCGGGTGCCGTGGCACACTGGTGTGCCGCGGTGTTATGAACATTTTTTTTTTTTTTCATAAATGACCGATCGATTTGAATAATTATGATGTACGAAAATAGATGCGTTCAAACGTTGTGAATCTACAATATTTAAGTGTATATTGATAAACCGAAGGTTTTCAGTTAGAAAGCGACCGAGATAAGTGACGTTAGATAAGAATTTCACACCCCAACAAAATGTATCGGTAATCTAATTTTTTAGAATACAGTGAAACCCCCCTTAACGAACACCTCTGAATTGTAGACACCTCCAATTAGCGGACGTTTTTATGGGGACAGGAACATATTCTCCTCTTTTGTTTTTCCCTCTGAATAAAGCGGACTCCTCTAAATAAGGGACGGTATTTTGGCTACCAAGAGTGTCCGGTATTCAGAGGTTTCACTGTATTAAAATTAGAGATCATAGTGTGCCCTGGAAATGTTGTGAAGGATGAAGTGTGCCGTGGTCAAAAAAAGTTTGAAAACCACTGTGTTAGAGTATTTATTTATAATACTATGACTTATTACTTAATACTTATAAGTGTAATATAAGTAAAAACGAAACAGTACTAAAAAAATGTGGTTTTAAGCAAACATTTAATTCAATTGTACTAAGGGTATTGCACAATGTATATTTTGTAATTAAAAAACGGTTGTTCTTGTTTTAATTCATAGTTATAAGTATAATTCATTAATTTTGTAATTAATTTATAAAATAGAGGATAATGTCTTTTTTTAGCTATTACAAGTTATATTTTGATAATTGGTAATTATGTTTTCTAATAAATATATGAAGGTAGGTGGGTCCTCAGAAATATTTTCAGCAACACGTAATAATTTGAGGATAGCCGCCACTGTCGACCGCTATAAATTATTACTCCCGTTCCCGATTCGGCCGGAATTCGATAACTCGGTGTTACGGCCAACTCGACGGCTGAAACTTTAAGTCCGAGATCTGTGCGCGCGACGTACCGCTATTCAGGTTCGCCGTTTAGGTATACTCGCACTAATTGGTCATAATATTAATGACCCGCGTCATTTAAGCAAACGCGTTCGATCCGAAAAGCACGTGGGATTATTTATCATGTGCGATTAATTACGTTATATTATGGCGCTGGTCTAGCGAGGTTCGGCGTTTCGTAGTTCAGTACGGTATCGATTGTACGGGTGATTAACGATTTTTATGAAACTGTGAAAAATACGAAAAATCAAATCGTATTACCGCTGCACCGAGTCCGCGGCAAAACACATCGAGTCGTACGAACGGAAAGTAAGCGATTTCAGTGGCACGCTACTTGTGCGGCTCGGGCGATTCAGACAGAGCATCAACATTCGTAAAATTCTGCAGACGTTTGTCTCATCGCCTAAGTATAGTTGTACATAATATAGACCAGGGGTGGTGAACCTATGGCACGCGTGCCAAAAGTGGCACGTTGGCGAAATTTCAACGGCACGTGGAAAAAATTTAATTTATCGAAATTTCAATTAAAAATAAAAATTTGAATCATGCTATTTATGAAATCGTAGTTAAAATAAATACGATTAAACAATTTTTTCAGATTTCAATTATAATTATATTCCTTTAGACATTTATGCTTTGCTAATATCACAAGTACAAATAAATCGTCTATATTATGGGAAAGTGGTGAACAATGCAGACATCGAAATGGCGGAAGTCATGCGATTCGCTTACTTTTATTTTATTTTTTTCATTTTTTCTTGAAAGTCAAAGCAAATACTACATGTTTTACCAAAATTAGAAATTTGGATATTCTGTTATAAAACTGTTTACATGAAAAAAAGGAACAAAAGTTCACATATTACATATTTAAATTTTTTATACGATTAATCAATATTGACATCTGGTTCAAGAATATCACATATAATTTGTGAAATAACCTACGCAAATATTGACTTCTTTAAACTTCCTTTGTGTATGTGTGTGTGTGGGGGGGGCACGCGAACAGTTTTAGAAAACATTGTTTGGAAAATTTTGACACTTGGCTCGGAAAAGGTTCGCCACCCCTGATATAGACCAAGCCATACTGGGTTGGAAGAAAAGTGGCTGGCCTCTCGGGATTTTCAGACTGAATATAAATAACGAAACATATACGTTTGTTTTTTTAATTAACCGTGATTAACGGCTTTAGGCAGCATTTTCTTCTCTCAGGCTTTAGGCTGAAATTGCCTGACCCCATGAGCCTTACTTACAATTTTTTTCCCGCGCCTTCTATCGACATTATCATGACAAGATCAAAACGGGAGAAACCTCCTATATCAGTTTTACCGTAACTAAAAGATTTCTAGAAAAACCAACTTATATACTACAGTGTGAATTTGGTACACATGTTTTACGGTATCGACATAAAGAAACATGTCAATATTGCGTCAATTTTTGCGAAGGCTGACAAGTCCATTTTCGACCTTTCCGAGAGAGCAGTTTTTGATGAGATAGTAAAAAAAAAAACAAATGTTTGGACCAATATCCAAACAGTTTAAAAATTTTGAAAATTATGTCTAAGGTGAAAATAGTTAAATTAAATTTTCAAAAAACAAAATGTTGAAATTTGCATTTTATTTATTGGGAATGTACAATTGTTTTTCTCTATTAACCGGGCAAACCCAATGTAGCCCAACATTTTGAAATTTGTATCAAACATTGGATATTTATGAGAGGAAGTTTTCAAGATCCTCCCGAAATTTGTGAGTCCTAAAAAACTTAAGGACTTACAGGTGGACCGATTTCTTGCGGATTCGCTAATTTTTCACATGATTTCAAAAAATGGTATCGAAACTTAGATTTTCGCTAGTTTTCGACTACCGTAACACTAGGCCTTCACGGTTTACCTTTTCCTAATTGATAAGTACACATATTTGGGTCGGTGCCCTCATTATAGTATGACTGTGAAGAAAACTCGGCACCGTCAATCGTCATACCATTACATAGTTACTAAATAATTCATGACATATTATAGACGTGTTTCAAAAAATACTGCCAGTTTGAGAATAAATAATTTAATAACAATAAACGATGTATAATATCAACAATAAAGAACCTTGTATCAAACTACACTGTCTAATGAAAAAAATTCACGGAAATCAATCGAGGACCTACTTACAAAAAAAAAAAAAAAACCTCGCAATGAACGCACGTCAAAAATTAACAGTGGTGTGAGTTTATCAATAAAATAAATAAGTGTCTAAAAAGACTCGACGAAGAGTTTTGTGTGTATGTGTGTGTGTGTGTGTGTGTGTGTGTGTGTGTGTGTGTGTGTGTGTGTGTGTGTGTGTGTGTGTGTGTGTGTGTGTGTGTGTGTGTGTGTGTGTGTGTTTGTGTGTTTGTGTGTGTGTGTAAGAGTGTGTTGTGCGTGACACTTTACATACAAATGAACTAAACGAGTCATCGAATCACCGAATTTAAATCGAAATCATTAAAACTCGTCGTGTAAGACTGTTGTCTGTTTACTCAAACGTAAATCACTAAGATAAATAAATCAAAAAGAAAAACAAACCACGTTCAATAAGGATGTAATCAAGGCGGCCTTGTGTCCGCACGGAGAACTTTCAAAAGTATTTTGATCGAGAAATGGAATCGGAATTGATGGGGTTGTTCCCGGTCGGGCGGAAGTGCGGTCACGTCAGTTCGAAACGCTGTTTTTGTTTTCACCAGTTCCACATCAACCGAATTCCTGTTTGCACCGATAGAATAGTGAAAAGCGTTTCGGTTTTCGATATATTCGTGAAATTTTATCCATAATTTCGCGCGCATGGTTTTAGTCGAATAGCAGCGATAGTAGTGGTAGTGTGTGTGTGTGTGTGTGTGTGTGTGTGTGTGTGTGTGTGTGTGTGTGTGTGTGTGTGTGTGTGTGTGTGTGTATTTTAATTAGTTATTATTCCAATAGCGATCTTTGACCGGGACAAAAAACAAAAAAAATCCCGTGTGCATATACGGGAGTAACCGAATTGGTTCCCGTGCGAAAAAGGTATTTTATTAAGTTAGGCCGAATTGGTTCCCGTTTAAAAAAGGTATTTTATTAGGTTGAGCCGAATTGATTCCCGTTTGTGTACAGGTAATCTTTAATTTGGTACAAAATATAAATTAGACACTATAAAATATAAATGTACCTACACGGCTACACTCTATAATCTATAGTGTAAATAGTATAATATACAATAAGATGGCAATATATTTATATATTGGAAGTTAAGCAAATTATCGGTGATATCCCTATCAATTAAGATAACGATTGAGATATATGTACATATATCATACAGCTACTTTTATAGCTGTATGGTATATCGTCTATATTATCCAATGTACGAATGACAATAATGTTGGTGAGCAGTGAGCACTGTACTGTCTCGAATAACACATCGTGTAAATTTGTAACTTGTATTTCGTATTTTAATTTATATTTTTGAATTTGAATTTTTCGTAATTATGGAGTTTATGTTGAGTGAAAAGGGAACTAAGTTGTTGATTATTGACAATTACAAGTTTGGATTCCAAAAGAACCTAGCAGATAACATACAGAGGTGGATATGTACATGAAAATGTGCGTAATTAAACAGGAACCAATTCGGCTCAACTTAATAAAATACCTTTTTTAAACGGGAACCAATTCAGTTTACCTTTATAAAATACCTTTTTCAAACGGGAACCAATTCGGCATGTGAGGTTAGAGCTCGGGAACCAATTCGGTACCAGCCGCATATACATTTTATACATGTTCAAAGTCCTATGTAAAAGACTACGCCTTACGTATAATCCATCTGAAACAATTAAGTGACTCTTGGATATGAGGAGATGAACAGTAAAAGAAGTGATGACAAATCAGTAAATATGCAAATATGATACAAAATTTAAATGAAAATAATGGAAACATACAGTTATTTAAAAATGTTTCAAAACGTAAACTTAATTACAAAAAAAAAAAAAAAGATACATTATACAAAATGGTCATTTATAGAGTATTTGAAAAATACGATCCTTACAACAGTTCATACGGGACCGTCGAATACCTGTCCCTGGAAAAGTCGATCCGACAGCTCTTTTGGTTACCAAACCCCGATTACGTTATTATCTGCATTTTCGTTCTCCAATAAACGAAACGTTACGGACGGTCATGGTTTCGTGCCAAGGCGGAAAAGCCTCGACGGGTGTAATTGCCCAACAGTAAATCGGGCCCGAGTCGCAGCAGTTTTCACGGTGATCGATATAATGCACGCGATTATTCTGTTCCCGGGGTCGCCGAACTGAGTGGGCACGGGCGGCCCGAACACGTACGCGTTACCCGACGTAGACGGTCGTGACCCGAGGGGAAAAAAAGGGTTGCCGTCAAAGGTGAATGAATTCACGCCGACAAGTGTGACCGCCGAAGATAAAAAAATAAATAAATAAATAAATAAAAATTCCGATGCGTTCCGTGAAAACTCTCGAATACACGTGAGAAGCGTCGTAATACGGACGCAGACGTCGTTCGAAGCGTTTTGTTTTTTTTTTCCACATTTAACGCACGTTATGAAATATTAATAAAAGCACAGACACGTGGCTCACGATCGCGTGTCCTTCGTCAAACAGGTCAGTGTACATACAAACTAACGCCACGACGTAGTATTGTGTCATGCAGTCATACATAATATTATGAATATTATATGAAACATTTTTCGCATTTTTACGCATCCGTATTCGACTGGTATTTTACGTATTTCGGAATTCACCGATCGTCCGCGTTTGTTTTTCTTGTGTTTTAGTAAAAATTGTCTCGTTTCGACGACACGCACGTCGTGTCTATCGTACATTTCGGTTCTGTTCGCCACCGCGGTTCGACGCCGAACGAATAGAGAACAAATTACTTACGCACCACCCATTTCGCGCCGCTCGATCTTCAATATCGTATATCGTCCAATAATTTCCGTTCCCCGATGCCAGAGGTCGGAATCACGCAATCGATACGACATTCGTAGTGCAGTTATTATTGTCATTCGAATTGTTTTGAATACATTTTCATACCGAGGTCGCTCAAACAAAATGCTGTGGAGCTGTGGAATTTCGGAAATAAACGAAGCAACCAAGACTCGTCGAAAATATTATACCGGCCTGGGGATTATTTTCGGATAGCGTTTGGCGTTTCTCAAGAATAACTCAAATGATAAAACACTATGACATCAATAAAACATGATTTTTCGATAAATGTTATTATGGCTCTGTCACAGCACCGGATTATATTAAACCGAATAATATTACCATGATTTTACTCCTCGTATGATTTGTGAAGCACAGGCAGTGCCGGATTACCATTTAAGCGAGGAGGCGTCCGCCTTAGGGCCTCACTAATTTAAGGGGCCCCAGGAAAACAGAAATCTTAATTTTTTTTTTAATTTAATATTACCTGCGTTTTATTTACGAACTAACGGGACAAAAGTCTTTATGAAATATAATATAAATATTAAGTTTTAAGTGTTATGTTATGCAGTAACAATAATACAATTATTATTTTGTGGATTTTTTCGTCGTGGTAAATAGGTTCTTGATAATATTTATCATGATAATAAAACATCTGGCGTCGACCGCCGACAGCGAAGGCGACGAAAACAATTACATGACCGTCGTGCGTTGCTATCTAATCTAATCGACCAAGTGACTGACTTCCTAGTAATTGTTGGTATAAATAACAATATTAGATTTCAATGGCTCACATATGACTACATCAATGTTCATACTATATAGCTTTATTTATTTTATTTGATATCGATCACTTGGATGTTAAAGAAGTATCTGTGTCAAAATTGCTAAATTTTTTTATATTCAAAAGTAAGTTTTCAGTTTTTACACGTGATGCGTTTAGAACGCGTGCATACGCGTTTTAAAATCACGTAAATAATCACCCAAAATGTTACCAATGTATTTAGTTATTGATCACGCTACACCCGATTATAGCCGAAAAATTCGAAAAAAAAAAAAAAATATATATATATATATATATAGAAAGAGAGAGCGACGCGATGTCGAGTAAAAACTTGACTAGTTAAAAATTGATTTTGTCAATTAATGACTTATCAAAGAGATAGGTGTATGTTATAAAAAAAAAAAGTGTCCGCGAGAGCCAAATACCTGATTACAGTTTATCGAGATCGGTGTATGTGCACGTTTAGTACCAATAACTACGATATATATCATAGAAAAAAACCAATGCCATGTGTTTGGTTATGCCCAGCGTTGTGGTCTCACCAAATTTGAATATTTTTCTTGGCTGTTATTCGAGAAGTGGTCACTTTTAAAAATTTTAATTTTAATTAAAAACAAATAGTGAAAAAATTAATTGAAAAAATATATGAACCGCAACATATCGATATCACTGAGTTCTATCATTTTATATAATAAAACGATTTTCGGAAATATTGTAACATACACTCATCTCATTCATAGGTCTTCAATTATGGCACACAGTAAATACATGTAGAGCGTGAAAACAATGACAAGACGAATTGAACGATGAAATTTAGTTTAAACACAATCGTGTTGTACATCAAACGAGTTGTGTACTGAAGACGTTTGGTGTATCTATTGTCTTTTCAACGACTTCGATTCTCTTGGTATAGTTACGGAATAATTTATCATCATTGAGTTAAAACGACGTGTTGATTGAATACACGGTGTATCCGTACCGAGAATCATTCGAAAATTCCAAATTCAAAACAATGCATTCGAAATTTTTAGTAATAAATATTTATTGTTTTTAATGTGTACAAAGTTTGTACCTACTACAAACATAAAATTCCCCTTATGTTCGTCTACGACGATGTGTGTTTAATACATAACACTGTTTATACAAGTGACGATAATCAAAGACGTAATGATTAAACTTCCGTGTAAACGTTTTACGCGACCGTTTTCACATTAATTACACATCGTTAAGTAGTGCATTGATTGAATTGTTCAATGTTACAGTGTAAACAATTTACAATCACATCGAAAATAAATTTATCATTCGTATTCTGCCTTTTCACCGTCACGCGTATGGCGTAAAAATGTTCAACGATTTAAACGAACGCCAAATGAAATGTGTATAGCGCGATGTGAACTTGTTGCTATATTTTTAATTAAAATTTCATCGAATAAACTGTGCGTTTTTTATGTACGTGGTGCAGAGTGAAAAATTGCTTTGAAGTTTATCGCGACCCGTGTTGAAAATTAAATGTGCTGTCAAATAAAATAATCCGAGTACGAAACATTTAAAATCATTCGATTCCTTTCTCGCACCATTCAGCAGCACACCCGATCTTTCCGCGTAAAGAATTAAACGCGACCGTGGAACACAAGTTGTAATAAGCACTACAGACCTAAATTATTTATTTTTAATTTTGGAAACGATCCGCGTAAGCCTTCGGCATAACGTACGCCGCACGACTTCGCTGATCGGGGACCGTTCGACGCTCGATCGTCTCGGCCCGGTAAATGGATCCGCATCCGTGAATCCGAGTTGTCCCGTGCTCGCGTGCACGATCCGCGCGTTTGTAGTCGAGTCGACGTGTGGGCGCTTTGCGTGTTTCCATTGCCCGGTGGATTTCGAAACGGCCCGGTGTGTATTACAGCGGTCGTCGAACCGTGTAACACAACATTATTCACCGCGGATCCGGAGCGTATTGCTTTTCTGCGGTATTCGTCCACCGACCACCCGGAGGTCATGACCTCGAACACGGTATCGGGTCTTTGACGAGAACCCGCCGACGTGGGTACAACGCCGTGTTTTGTTTTAAATTTTACGCGCGCATTCATCACGTCGTTGTTACTATAATTATTATTATTGTTCTTATGATTATTATTATTATTATCAAAAGTTATTGTTTCCGTAATCGAGATTTAATATTATATAACACGAAGACTTGGTGCGATTTAGTGGGCGGCCACTTTTTGACGATTTAAACCGGTGTATTTTTAAATTATCTAGTTGGCCTTTTTCGAATAACAATTAAAAAAATACCGTTTTCATGTCGATTGTTTATTGTTGAATATCGTATTTTAAATTTGCACCAAATGTTTCGATATAAAATGTTTGTCGATTTTGTAACACACTCGAATAAATCGAATAACGGATGTGTAGATTTAGTTTATTCGCCTAGTTGAAATGAAGTATTAAATACATAATATTTAGAAGGTCGTGATTTTAAAAACAAAGGTCGCGTGCGACTGGTCAACACGATCACGACAGTACCTACTAAATTATGTCCATCGAGATAGCACGAGCACTTTAATCTAATAACTCAATATCGGTATCAAGATTTCGCTAAGTTTTGCCGAGGCACTAACTATTTGTTGTTACCTGTTTTTTGTTGAATTAAAAAGAAAAATGTTTTCTCGATTGCGACATTATGGAAAAACGTCGCAGTAGAAAATTCTAAAAATAAACCGATCAAATGTACCGGAAATATTGAAAAATATTAATACCGTTTTGGAATCGTTTGGACAAAGTGCCAGTAACCTAGCGACAAGTAATCTTCAAAAAAAATTTATTTTTTTTTTTCAACGAAGTGCATAAACTACACGGTAGGAAAAATTCTGAAAAGTCGTAGTGAATATTCGTAGAAAAGTGTTGAATATTATCACTTTTGTGTCGCGACATTCTAGTACAGACACGTAGCGATATTGCCTATACGATGCGCCGTCTCATAACTCGATGCCGCCGCGTACGATTTATTATAGTTTCATTTAACGACAATACCCGTCGTGGGCCGTTACTCGACGTCGCCTCAGAAGGGGTCTCGAATGATATAACAGCGGTTCACGACCGTGAACGAATTGATACACATTCCCGCGTATCGATACTCGTAAACAAACGAACGATTTTGTGCTTCTATATAATATATATACATATATAGGTTTATTTACGAAATCGAAACGAAAGAGAAAAACACGATAAATAGACCGTATTTCTCTCGTAAAATAATTATAGTGCTTCAGCTTTACGCTTCGAACGATTCCACTTCGATCGATCGTAAAATAATTATCGTTCTAAGAACCGACCGCACCACGGGGTCGATTAGTCACGGTCGTTTCGCCATGTACCGATCTCGAGGAAAAACAATTTGAAATTCGAAAACACCGGCATGGTACGCTAGATTCGCACGAAACGTAGTCCAGCTGTTCACTCATTTCTCCAAAAATATCACTTAGAAACTTCGAAGTTTTTACCAACAATCGACGATTTGTCAATACAGTGGATGCCGCTTAATGTGGGCACCGGTTAATATGGGCATCCGCTTATTGTGGGCAAACAGATCTGGTCCCAATACAAATGTATATTAACAATGTTAAATCTAACCACGTAATATGGGCACTCGATTCGGTTAATGTGGGCAATTTTATTTTATCATAGTATTAGAATATACACATATGTATTTAAAAACTTCTATTTTAATCGGGTTTTGTCGTATCTTTGAAATTGTGTTTATTGAAAATAATAAAAATCATTATGCCATTTAAACCATATAACATATTATATAGAATTTAATTTATAGAGTAATTATTTCCATTTTTTTTCAATTTTATGATAGTAAAAATAAAAAAAATTTTGTATTATAATTTTTTAACTAATTTCGGTTTTTATGGGCAAACATGGCTGGTCCCATTGTGCCCACATTAAGCGGAATCCACTGTATATACGTAGTCACTACCGCCGAACACGAATCAGTGATATGCTCGTGTTGCTCGACTTCGATAATAATATAAAATACCACACGTTCCACGAGGCCGTCGCACACATCAGGCGACTGTGTAACGGTGAACAACACGTCGTTTTTTCTCTTATTTTTTTCCGTAGGACCAGATTATTTTCTAAATTGTTTTTGCAAACGTCATTTCGTATCTTTCGATTTTCCTACAACGCATCCAGATTTTTCAAATTTTTTGTTTTTTGTTTTTTTTTTTTTTAATTTTCGCGCTACTCTCTTGCCTGTCGCTGTTTTATCCGTTGTACGATATTACGTCGCTGTGCACAGCATTTCCAATGTTGTAACCTGACCGGGCGAATCGGATTGCTTTGAATTATTGATATTCACTCGTATTTCATGGCCACCACGACGGAAAAGGAAATATGATTTGGTTTCTGTTTCGACAAACACAACGACGGCTGTCACGTTTTGCGGCGCTCCACGTTTTTATTTTCTTAATTCTTATTACATTCCGTTTTCTTATTTGAGTACGTTTAGAATAGTCATACGGTAAGCATTGAAATATATATTTTAACGTGTGGATTTCATCACAATAATAAAACAAATATAATGCATCACTTGTGTCTGTTGAATCAGTTACAGCCGTAACCACTCAAAATAAAAATAAAATCTCTTTTCATATTTTAAGTGTCCGTGAGACAATGTTGTTTACCGAAAAGTTATATGTTTCATGCGTGTGTGGAGAATTTAAAATATCCAAGGAAAAAAAAATATCCGAAGCGCGAATACAGTTTTTATTTAAAATTTGAAAACGCGTGTAGCTGTAAAATACAGAACTGATTTTGTAAATACGATTTAAATTCATAACACGTATTTATTCCAGACATTTTTGAAGTAACGTTAATAATTATCAACCAATAGACTATCTCCTGCTGTATTGTAATTGCTGTATGTATTGCTGTTTAGGTAATTTTGTTTGACACTATCGAATCATTATGAATAATTTAATTTTACCAATCAATAAAATTGCTTTCTAGATTTATTTAAAACATAAATAATCAGTAACTACAATGACAACAAGTATGGTATAATACATTAAAATATTTTGTTTTTATATATACTTAAGTACCTTATAAAATACTCGATACAGTTAGAAACACCAATAGTTTTGCGAAAAATCAAAGATAAACTAAACATAGTTTGAACATTTGAAATTAATTAGATATTTCGTGCACTTTACGTGTGGTATCTTAAAAAAGTATTGGTTTCACATATTCAAATATGAATACTTACCCACTCATTTGTTCAAATTTATTAATTTTTGTGTTTCAAAATTGTATCTTTCACATTGAATACTTATATCGTAATTTTATACTCATAGCTCCATATTGAATATCGAATTTCTATTGCTTATTTCACACTCTATAACCATTATCAACGCAAGTATTTGATCATATTTGTTTTGAATACCAATTTCAGAACTCACTGACGTCAACTCCGGACTACATCAGGCGTTCCCATTATCGTTTAGTCATTTTCGACATTGACTGATTATCACTATTCCGATAACATCTATGTATATGTGCGTGTGTGTGTGTGTGTGTGTGCAGGTAAACAAATTGTGTATAAACAAATTTACGTTTTGAAAATTTTACTATTTCACTGAAAATGGTACTTATTTTTCGTTTTTTTTTTTTTTTTTTTTTTTTTTTTTATTCTTTATTTGATTTATACAATCTATACAAATATAGTATAATAAGCATAATGGATGACAAATAATGGAAACAAATTAACAGAAAGGCTTGAGTGAAGAAGCCGCCCATTGACGACACTCCGGCTTTATTTTTCGCATTTAATTTCTGAACTGTGATACGATTGAAAATTTAAATGGAAATTTTTTGAATCGAGTATTTTTCTTTGTTTTAAAGAACCTGGCAAAGTGAATTTTCCTTAAACGACAGAAGAGATTAATTTGAATGAGATACTAATATTGATACAGTTTAATTTATTTCAGACGCTCTTTATCCATATGGCATGGCATACTATTGCGTGTATTCGTTGATGTAAGCGTTTTTCAAGGTCGTTTATCTGTCTCATATGTTTTTTCACTGCAATTTTTCGCATTTTAGTCACATCCAACACAAATTTCATTAAATAAGGACACTTTGGGACCTTTCAAAACAAATTTAACTTCAGCTTTCGATCAACTTGAACCAATTTTTCTCAATAAAATAGCTGTTTAACGACACTCGGGAAAACCGAGCGAACTCGATGTGATCGAATTCAAAAACGTCGACATGTTGATTGTCTGACGAAAAACACTACATCGAAAACAGTTTATTCTTGTTGTTTATCACGGAAACGTTTTCGCGAGTTGATTTTAAAAGTAAATAAACAATTGAGTATGACTAGTAAGAATGTATGTATCATAGTCGTGAAATTTAAATATGCTTTCTACTAGTTTTTTATCATAGTGAACGATATTTGACTGCGATAATAATTAATCATTGTATTTGGAAAATGATTCCGGACAGAGATCAGCGTGCGATCGTAAAAATGGTTTTCGGAGAGCGTAAAATCTGGCGGTAAATTACCGTCGATGGTTAAAACCGATGAGTCGTCGAATCATAAAAAAATAATAAAAAAAATGACAAACGATTGCAGTACGGCCAAGATGGTTTTTTAGTGATCCCCTGTTGGCATCTCATATAACCCAAGACGATGATAATTTAATAAATCGTTTTTCCACTATATCTAATGTCCTTGCACGTGGATTTGAAATTAATTATATGACTTTTGGACAATTTTTCTCAGAAACAGCTGAGTATTATATTCGATGCTATTCTTGGTATTACATGCGCACTACAGTTCATACAGTTTTGGCGCATGGATCAAGCGTAGCGAAATTTGCTTTACTGCCTGTAGGCCAACTTTTAGAAGAAACTCTGGGAGCAAGAAATAAGAACGTACGAAATTTTCGGCTGAATCATACACGTAATTTTTCCCGAACTATTACAAATCGTGACCTTTTCAACGTGTTTTATCTACATCTGACCCTGTTGTAATTATGCCGTACATAATATCGTTATAAATTAAAAAAAAAAAAAAAAAATGTACCCGAAGAAACGAAAAATTTAATTATTTCATAGGAATTTAATTATAGTGACACGGATGATGAGAGTAATTAAAAATAAACAAACGGTAAAATATGATTTCTCAGTTTTTAAGGATTTATCTGCGTATAAGTTGAAGGTCTCATTATTACTGGTATTATTACAATTTCTCAAATAGAGACACTAATAAAAAGAATCGGTTCAGCAATTCAAATATTATGCAACTAAAATATTTTGACCGGCATGTTTTCATTTGGTAACACTGTGCGGCGGAGTAAAAGCTTTTGTCCGGGGCTACGACGCACGTTTGCGGTAAAAATAAAGAAGAAAAAAAAGCCAGAAGAAAAAAACGAATCTTTCCCCTCCGTTTTAATATCCGCCGTCATAATTATTATTCCCGTACCGCGTCTACACACGTCATATCCTCGCTGACGCGATTAATCTACGCAGAACGCTCGGCGGGTACCGGAGAGATCGTGCAGGAAATTTGATTTCCAAAAAATTTCATTTTTTTTCCTTTTTGTTTTTATTTTTTAGACGATTCAAAATCATAGACGACTTATACCTCGATCTGTCACGGTTCCTATTAGCGGTAATCTTCGTTTCAATAACAAAAACTTTGTCGTGCGCACAACGTGTCTCCAGTGTATTATTATTATTTTATGATAATATTATAACACACCATTGCGCGTTCGTACAATACTCGTATCGGCCCGTTTGTCATTTATCACTGTACGAACACACGCAAGTGGAGCCGTCCACATAGGATTGCGTGCGATATCGATCACGAATGCCAATTTATCAGATCCGTCAACGATCCATCGGGTTACACCGCAGTGGCACCGGTGAGTTGTCTCGTAGTGATGACAAATGGAAAAATGCTCGCGTCTTGTACAATAATGCCGTATAATATATACAGACGGTTGTATCAAGTGCGTCGGTTTTCTGTACAGTCGACGTACGCATGACGTATCACACGTTTTTAAATCCGATCTACTTAGACGAAATCGTAAATGCGAAATAATCACACGGCCGTTGAATCACGATTATCTTTTACAACGGCCCGGTCGTATTTGTTCTATTTAAAATTGTATCCCGTTACTTTTTTTTTTTCAAAACACGTCGCTTTAAAACGTACGTTCCAGTCGATTCTCGACTGCGGTTCAACGTCACTCGTCGTTCGTACCGCCATGAATCTGTACGTCTGTAATTTTCATTACCAGACGACATCAAATCACTAAATTCACAACACTTCGCCCGTTTCAATGTAGATATGCAATTTATATATTTTGAAAATTTTTGTGGTTCGGTAGAAATGTACGAACCGCAATTTTTATGTCCCATAAAAACGTGAAGGAGGAATCACGAAACTTCCAAATGATCCTAAGTTAAGACATCGTCATTTTTTTAATTTCACACGAACCGTGCAACACGTCTAGAGAAACCTAGTTGTTTTTTTTTCAAATACCGATTATTTGAAAATAAAAACTTCGTAACTAATTTCGTGGACGTCTTCACAACGGAATAATTGATACGTGAATAATTAAACTACAATAATTTATTAAACGACATTAAGAAAGTTTACAAAAGAAACAAAAAAACGTACACGAGGTTCTGGATACTGTGCTAGATTTACTTGATGCTCTGACACGACATGGACTATTACCTTCACCGCGACTCTGACCAACACTGGCCGTCCGTTCGGGAGGACGTGACACTGTCGTCCGTATTGTGTCCAGGTATGCTCAGTCAGCAAAAAGTCTAACAATATTGTGTCGTTTTTTAAATACTATACCGGATAAATAATATCCAGGGGTTCATAGACCTACTCTTATAGATTTACAAAATCGTATTAGTAGTGGTTCACAACACTAGTACACGGTTCGCGGAAAACTATTGAATCCAAAAGTTATATAAACTGTTAACCGATTCTCAGGAGTAACATAATAATTTTAATTATTTATAAACCGTCGACTTTCCGTTGTTGAAGCATTTTCCGAATACTTGTGATTCTCGATATTGCCCGTCATTGTAAACACTGATCCATTAAACGCGTCATGGCCTTCAGGTTATTTTTTTCTCAGACGGTTTCTGAAATTGATTTTCATCTATAGGACCATAAACACAAACTATCAAGATATATTTCCACGTAATTTTTGCATGATTCTACTTTATCGCTCGTTGACAGGTATCTAATTCGAGAGCTAAGAGAATAAATTATGCGAGTTAAATTATATCAAAGGAATTATTATTTTACATAACCGTATAATGTGGTTAAGTTTTTTTCATACATACCACGGTATAATATGTACCGGTGGTATCTGCATTAGAGTTAATTTAACGACTTAAATATTTGCTCTCTTGTACAAACAAACAATTAGCGAAAAATCAGGCTTTTTGGTATTTTAAAGGGGGGAAAACGTGACTAGTATGAGGTAAAAACAGTTTCGAGAACAATACTCATCAATTTGTAAAATATTTAATTCGGTGTTTATGTTTTTAATTTTTTATTTTATTTAAAAAACGATCTCTTTTTTTCTCCTTCTTCCTCAGAACACTTAAATTGAAATTAATTCGGGGGCATGAGATTACTGAATGTCTACAAGTAGTGTACAATAAAAGTAGTTTAGAAACACTGGTGTATACGAGAGGATCCAATAAGGAGCTCATGGTTCACTTGATAACGGATTTCAACAAAAACTAGCCATTATCGTCCAGGTTTTAAGCGTTTATTTTCAGAAATCATTGTAGTCGGTGAACTCGGGGACCGATAATCGGAACTCGTTGGAATTTCACTCAACCTCGACAATGTTATCCTATCGTTCCCTCTAAGTTTTAAAACTGTTAAGTGTAGTCACGCACTTACCGTAGTAAAATTCTATCACGCTATTTATCTACGTGTCTAACCGTCAAACTGAAGTATAAATTGTTCAACGAAAATGAAATAAATTTCAGTTAATTTGCTTAGTTTTCAAGACGTTTTAATAAAATTGTGTCAGGTTTTATTGTAAAAACAATAGGGATACATTTTGAGTACTGAATTCGTAACACGTACAAGTTTGTTTTGTTTTTCAGAAAAAATTTAACTTCACGAGAATCATGTTAATTTTACGAACCACGCTATTGAATCTCTTATGATTTCACGGTTAATTTCACTGTTCAATTGCATTTCAACTGATTTTCGTTCAATTAACATTTATAATTCTACACAATTTGTATTTATCATATAAAAATATTTGAATAAAACCGACAGATTCAAATCGACGAAAACCGAATCATTGATTGTTTCTATTTATCTCAAATTACCCAATATTGTTTTGTTCGTCGCGTGTAAACGATTGAAAACATACAAAAAATGACGTCGTCAGTTTGTATTCTTCAAACGTTTTAGGAGTGTAGCGTTTATCCTAGCACTACATACACACATATTATATGTATATTTATCCTAGCGCGTTTGATGGTCTTACCATGATGAATAAAAAAATAATAATAATAATAACGAAACATGTAAATAACAGCGACAATGATCGTAAATACTATTAAACTACAAGCGGATAGTGGGACATCGGCCTGACTCACGAATCCAGATAATGCGTTCGGGTTCAACAAAGCGTTATTCGTACGTCGTTTTAGTCCGACTTATTCGAGCCCGATATCATTTTGGCCAAAACGCACGATAACAATAAAAAGTAGTCGATCGGGAACAACCGGGCAAATCCGACTATGAGAAAAACGACCTTTCCGTTTATTTGAATTTTTGTCAGAGGAAAAATCTGGACAGTTTTATATTGAAATTCAATTTTTCGTATTTTTACCCGTCTGGTGGTTACATGATATGGATACGATGTTGCACGGTTAAGTCACTTTTATGCGAATACAATAAAATACTAACTTTTGGTGAACTGAAGAAGTGATCAACTGCTATTTTTATGGGTTTTTCAGTGTTATCGTCCAAAGAAAATTTATTTAAAAAATGTATTTATTGAACCGAACGATTCACTTGTTTTCTCGATTCAACTTTAAAGCGTTACACATTCTAATGAAACGTGAAACTCAATGAACCCGTTGGGATTTCGCAGATAAAACAATATTGTTTATTATTTTTACTATCCATGTGATGAGGAGATACGACTTAAATTTTGTAGCGAACACAACGTACAACTTCATTCGTTTCCATTGCAATCAGTATAAGAGAGTACGTCATGGAAGCGTTAATTTGTGTCCCTGTACATGACACGCACACGTTACAGATTTGTCGTGAAAACCTGTGTGGAGGATTGTACAATTTTTTTTATTTAATCCTCCAAGATTCCAAGAACTGGAATCAATAGAGTAGACTCGAAATAATAAACGGGAATCAAATTTGGATAAACTGAGCGAAAAATCAAAATAGGAAAAAACGGAAAACCGTTTACTGTAATTTTTGTGATGAATTGAAATTCAGAATCTTTATCGATCCGAACGACAGAGACGAGGAGATTTCACGGCTTGTGTCAAACCGCAGTTGCCGAACGGGCGAAATGCGCACGCGCCTGCGAGTCTTGGACGTTGCCGAACGTGTATTGACGATATGCGTTCAGTCCTGAAGCGAACACACCGCGTGGTGCACGCGAATCGTGATGGCACCTACATACGTCTCCTCGGCCAACAGGCATTGCCTTCGTAGTGATCAAAGTAATCTCTACCAGAGAGTATATCACCACCAACAATCTAATAGACCTATAACCGGACCCTGTTGCGCACGACGTGCACGGTATTTGGAAAAATCACCGATCCCTTAGACGACCAGACGCCTGGTACACAAGTTGACTCCCCAGGCGCGGATTCAGAGGGTGGGCCGGGTGGGCCTGGGCCCACCCAAAATTTTCTACGATCACGATTTTGACTTTTGCAATTGTCATCAAATGTTTGAAAATACTTAATACTTTATCTAATATAGTAATGATCGCGTAGAAGAGTAAGAAAACTGGATGGATATATAGACGAATCTTAGTTATTCCGATTTCAAGTGCTACAGCTGAAAGAAGTTTTTCGACCATGAAAAGAATAAAAACCTTCAACAGGTCAACAATGACCAGCAAACGCTTACATAACCTAGGTCAGCTATCTACTGAACGAAAAAAAAGTGAAGATTTAATGAAAAATCCCGAGGAAATTCAAAATGAGTTTGCATGTGACAAGATAAGAAGATCGCATTTTTCATTTTAACTTTATTTCGATACTAAAAACTGAATAAAAATTATTTTGTAGTTGATTTAATAAAAATAACAATTTTTAATTTTACTGTATTAACTTTTGTGATTCAATGTATGGGCCCATTCAAAAAAATATTCCTAGATCCACGCCTGGGACTCCCCCCCCCCAAATTTCAGGAAAAGTCTTCAATATTGAACGAAATATAAATGGTGTCTATTAACAAGGGAGATATTAGATAAAAATATGTTGATTTTATTACTATTTTTTAGTTTATTACTATACTCGTATTCTTATTATTGACATTTATAATTTTAAAATTGATTAGATGAATACGCACATTGTTATGGCAAAATTATTTATATAAAAAAAAAAAATAAAATAATGAGAAATAAATAATTATTTCAATTGAAATTTTTTAAAATTGTTTATATATAAATATGAAATTATACAACCTTGAAACCCCCCTTCCCCAAATATTTTTTGTGTACGCGCCTCTAGACGACCAATATTAGTATTTGTTGGTGATATTTTTTTTTATTTTTGATTTCATAATTATTATTATTATTATTGTTTTTATATTGTTTCAATTTAAAACGTAAATCTGTACGTCTAGTTGCACGTGTTCGGTAAATCGTCATGGTACCAGAAACCGTACGATGTGCAAGACTCGATTAGGCGGTTCAGGGAAGTCACCGCGCGGTACCTACAACGTACCCCGACCGTTTTTCGCGTCGTTTCTCACGAGTCACGAACGCGATCCCGTTTCGACCCTTGGAGTAGGGTCTTCGAGTACGGGTGTACCGCGTTTTCGACGGACGGATCGACTAAAGGGTTCGATTCGTGAAATCGGCCGTGGTGGAATGATATTCAATTCGTACCTGTCCAGGGCGATGGCGGTGATGGTGCACGCGGACACGGTGATGTTGGCGCCCTGCGCGGCCGGCACCGTCTTGCACATGATCAGGCCCCACGTCCACCGGCGCGACATGAGCGCCCACAGCGTGAACGGCATGCACACCACGCACATGATGATGTCGGCGAACGCGAGGTTGACGATGTACAGGTTGCGCGGCGACGGGCCCTGGCTGGGCACGTTCTTCTTGCCGCACTGCCGGAACACCACGAAGCACACCAGCCCGTTGGACACCAGCCCGACCACGAACAGCACGCCGTACGCGACCACGATGGCCACCTCCAGGTAGAGCACCAGCACCTGGTCCGCGTTCAGCTGGTTCTCGAACAGCGCGTCCATCGCCTGTTTCACCGTGAAGTTGAACGGGCCCGGGCCGCCGCCGTCGAAAGGGCCGCGCGTGCCGCCGCCGCCGCCGCCGTCATCGTCGTCGTCGTCGTCGGTGCCGTTGGACCCGCGGCCCCCGCCGCCGGTCGCGTAGAAACCGGACCCGTGGCCGAGGCCGCCCAGGCTGCCCTTCACCGTGGACTCGATCAGCGTGGCCATCATGGTCATGAACCCGTTGAAGTCGTGCTTGTGCAGCTTGGGCGGGTTGAACATGACGACGCGACAATGGTGGTGCTGCTGCTGCTGGTGCTGCTGGTGCTGGTGGTGTTGGCTCTAGTGGTGCCGGTGGTGGGTGTCACTACCGTTTTATCACACGTCCCGTCCTCGCCGTCGGACCGGGTGACGCAAGGCCGCCGCCGCCGCCGCCGCCGTCTTTGCGGTCGAGCAAGGTGGGCCGGATGCGTGGCCACAGTACATGGCGCCCCTGAAACACGTGAAATGAAGCCGTTAGGTTAGGTCAAGGGCGTATTTCTTGGGGGGGGGCGATCGCCCTCCCCTGGGCCTTTTCAATTTTTTTTTTTTTAATTTATTTATATTATCTGTATTATATTATAATAATCAGTAGAAAAAAAAGCTGGTAAGTGAGATGATGGTGGTACAAGTTCGTCCTTCGTCCCTTCGGTCCTCGGACAAGATATTGGTGATGAATGTATTAAGTTTTAAAGAAATGATGACTCATTTCTTTAGTATAAAACGATTCTGAGCAAAGCTTCAGTGTAATATAATATATTATTATTCAAATACTGTTTACGTATTTTACGGTTATTTGTATAATTTTATATCATTTATTAAAGTGTGTATAAAAAAAAATCCTGACTCACGATTTTCGAATTTTTGTTACGACAATTAGGCAGGTATATGAGTAAGGTCATATTAAATTTTCAGAACTTTTTGTAAAATATTTAAAATTATATTACATAAAAACTTTCAAACAATTTGGTAAACTAAAAGTTCTATATTTAAGTCAAAAGTGCTTTAATTGTTTTGAAAATGTTGTCCAATATAAAAAAGTATGTATTTGATATTGGATAACATTTTCAAGTTTCTTGCTTCAAAACGTTTCGATTTATGACTAAATACCTAAAATCTGAACAGTGAAAATCTCGTTTACGGCGGATTTTCACCGATTTTACCGTTTTTACTCAGTTTTTCGATCGTTATTCTTGATTACTGGAAAAACTATGGAGATTTTGGAAAAATTACCTCTCTAAAGTACCATCTCAGTTCAATTTCGAATCAAAAAAGTTGCTGGACGAAACTTTTTGACGAGGATTTCTATAATATATAAGTGTTTACAGAAAAAAAAAAATAAAAAAAAAATAAACATCATTGTAAAACCATAAGATCCTTCGCTTCACTCAGAATCTAAAATTATGAAATTATTTAAAGTTGTAGATTATGATATAGGTGTGTAATAATATATTGATAGAAGCGCTCGGAATTTACACAGCTCGTATCGTATCGATTTCATAACGATAGATACTTTTAGATACACGTTATCTGATACTGAACGTTCGATCATTTTTTTTTTTTTTTTTTTTTAAACACGAAATAGTAATTCTGTTATTGTAGTACACGAATACGTCTTCACAGTTCACGTAGTACACCAGACGCGTGCAAAATAATAGACATATTTGCAGAACACAAACGATTCACAGAATTTGTTTTATAGAATAATAATTTTAATTAGTTTGTGCTTCATTTAAAAGAATTTTTATTTACTTTTAATCCTAAATATTATAGTTAAATTATTTTTGTTTATTTTTTATTCCTCGACATTACAAGTCTAAAAGTCGCCCCCCCCTGAAAATAGGGTCAGGGACGCCCTTGGGATAGGTGAACATGTTCCTCAAACTCACTCGGAACGTACGACGAGGCGCACAGTACGTTCGTTTCGCTTTCGACAGTCGGGGAAACCCTGTACCGTGAAACAACGTACCGGAGGCGAGTGGTGTTTTTTTTGTTGTTTGCGAAAAACAATTTAATACCCGAGTAAGTCTCGACGACGCACGAGACAACCGTTTCGTGATTTCATTTCGTTCAGACGGTCTACGAGCGAGCGACATAGTGACGTCGTAAAGAACGCGACGCCGTTTCGATCGGCGGGATTCTCGGCGGGAATTCCTCGGGCGGCGACCATAAAACACGGGAAAACGATTTCGGCACCACGCGTCTCCGCCCGAGACGCACGCGTCACTTAAACGCTGCGGCACCGCGACGACGTAGCCGCCGCCGTATTCAACGCGCACGTAGCGTCAAATAACGCCATTACGAAGTACGATGTCGGTTCAGCATTCAGCATACGCCGAGTTTACTTTTATTTCAGTAATTTTCTTTAGTTTTGCAGTTTTCATCAATAATTTCAGTACGAATTTGATCGCAACAAGCGATAGGAATTTATACATAAAAAAAAAAAACGTATAATTATTTTTTTTTCAAGGATACCGTTTCGGATCGTCCGGGCACCGTTTCGCGGCCAACACGCGTGTAAACACATCAAGGCGATCACTATAACAGTGTCGTAGACAAACCGCGCGCGTGTATATATACCAGCGGTTCCCAAACTTTTTCCCATCGCGGCACATTATTATTATTAGTTATCATTAGTCACGGCACACTTTGGATAAACATTATTTACTTATCGAATAATTCGTAATGATGTCAGGTATTATTATCGTTATAAGGTAATAATATTATTATCTCTCAATAGCTGTATTTGTATATATATCAAAGAACTGTTCTTTGTATCATACATTTTTGTCTTTTCAATATTAAATTATAAATCGTCCGGTCGTATGAAACAGTTACGTTCAAACCACACCACAACAAGCCCGAATTTTATTGAATTTTTGAGACGTACTTTTTATAATACATTTTTAGAAAAAATGAAAATGTAATATCACATCTAGGATTAGTTGAACAAGATCGACTTTTAGAACTTCAATCTGATCGTTCATTGAAATCAAAATTTATCTGTTCCAGTTTTGGAGTTTTATTAAAACAGAGTATCCGATAATTACAAAAATTTCAATAAATAGGTATATTGTTACCATTTTCTACAACATACCTCTGTGAACTTGGGTTTTCCGCACTAACAAATATTAAAAATAATAAACGCGAACGACTTTTATCAGTTGAACTAGAAATGCGAGTACGCTTATCGTCATTCGTCGATCCCTCCTAGAATTGAACTGTTGTGCAATCAACATCAAGCACACGTTTCACACTAAAATTTATAATTTTATCTTTTTTTTTTTTTATAATTTTAAAGTTAATTTTTGTATTAATTATTTTTACTTGTATTATATATTTTAATATTTTGAAAAAAATCATTTTGCTTTTTTTATAAAAAAAAGTTCAAGTTGTCGCGGCACACCATTCAAATTTCACGGCACACTGGTGTGCCGCGGCACACCCTTTGGGAAACACTGATATATACGGATGGAGACGACGGCGCGACACCCGAGGACCACTTCGGAGGGATGCTGATCGGCGTGCGGCTGGTGTCGGATCACGACGCTTACAACGTAACGAGACCACAAATAACTCCCACGGACACATAAAGTCTCGTCGATAATACGTCGCGACGAGAGACGTTCCAAGTTTTATTTTTATGTCCACAAAGGGATTAGATTCAGGATTTTTTTATTTTTTTATTTTCAAACATCAAACGTCCACGGTTCACTCGACACGTTTATCGATTTCACGTGAGATAATGTGTGCCGCGATCCTATCTCGTTTCACCGTCCGGAATTCACAGCGAGTTTATTGGGAAAAAATTGAGTGTGTGCGTGTGTGTGTGTCCGTATAACATTGAACACGTTACTAACGCTCGGATGGTAATACCGTGACGTAAGGGAGTCGTACACACAGGCGCGGATCCAGAAGAAACACTCGGGAGGGGTCATGTTTTATAAAATAAAAAATTATCACCACTTATGCTGCTATAAAAGTCAAATGAAAGAAAATGTACAATAATTTTGTATGTACCTACTATTTTTATATTATAATAGAGCAAAAAAAAAAATTAATTATATAGGTATGTAATAATTGTAAAATAAACATAACGTTAAGACCTAAGTTTAAATTCTGGAGGGGGTCATGACCTCCATGACCCCCCCGCTAGATCCACCACTGCGTACACACCCCGCCGCGGCGTATATTTTACGCTTGCGACCTCTACGCCCGCTCTGACGGGAAGTTTATCGTTTTCATGCCAAGAACGAAAATTCATTTTCATTCATAATATCTAGTAACGATATTCATGGGTACCTGCCGTACACGAGGTCGATCGCAACAGTATCGCGGAAAAAAAAAACTCTTCGCCCTCGAAAACCAACCGATTCGACGATATTTGATATGACAAACATGTTGATAACAATTAAGGTTTAAGTGTAGCAACACGTGCGATTAAACCATTCGCGTTTGTCAAACAGTGTTCCCGCATAAAACCGTAAAATCATTTTATCGCTAGAACACACGATTCACAGCGGTCCTCGAGTTATTTACATATTTATCGTGCGGACTACTTAGAGTCGTCGAAAAATTCTAGAAACACTTTTGGAATTTTTTCCAGAGCAGAAAGCTGTAGCATCGACCCAAGTACGCCACTAAAGCGCGACAGATTTCCGGTCAGTTCAAGTCGTGGACGGAGACCGGGTGATTTCGATTTCGCGAAACGAATGTTCGAAAATACTTTCGGTCCATAACGGTATCGGTTCGGAAAATATAACCATGTGAAATCATTGAAATTGTTTAATACGGACGACACCGAATGTCGACCAAACGGGATTCGCTTGTATTATATTATATTATATCATGTTTTATACTCGATGAACTGCTGTCTCTCCTCCGTACCGATCGATTTAAATCCGATTTCGACCGTGTAGTGAACGGGCCAACGACTCGTAAAACGAAATTTCCGTCCCGTCCGATCGACAGTTTCAATAACTAGTCACTGTCACACGGACTTTCTCGTTTTTCACGAACATTTGTTCTCAGTGACAGTCCGAAATTTCGTTAAACAGCGCCCGGACCCGACCGGAATCAAAACCGTGTGCAACATACACGTGCAGTGATCGGATCGAACGAGATCATGATGATTGCATAAAAGCGCGACGTCGAGTCGGCGCCGCCAATACGATCGGCATTGACGTTTTTTCGATTGTTATTCGATTGGTATTTTTATACGGAAAGAAATTATATTTTGTTTTTCGATTTATGAATGTCTGTACAATTTTACGATTTTTCACCCGCCACTGCCAATGGATTTTACAATTATTTTCGTGTCGGTACCACTGATAGATATGATTTATGTTTTGATGACTGCCATTGCTCGATTATTATTATTATTATTATTATTATTATTATTATTTTTATTTTTATTACTATTTTCACTTTTTTCATTACCGTTTTATCGCTTTTTTTGTTATTCGTTTACAGCGAACACGACTATTCCGCGTGTAGTCGTTATGTTTGCACACAAGACAGGGCTCTTCAAAACAGTGTTTGCAGACACAAACAAAAACAGTTATGAAATTTGTTTTTTAGTTAAGTAATATTTTATTTCCTGTGAAAATCGAAAACAATAAATTTATTCTGCGGATCGCGTAAACGTGAAAATAAGAGGAAAAAATCAGAATTGTGTGATAAATGTGCTTTCGTTAGAAGAAGTCATCAAGAACAAATTATCTGAAATTAAATTTTATGAAAAAAAAAAAAATGTATTATTTCCATCAGAAATTTGTTGTTTCGTTTAGAAAGTGCTTTTTATATTTTTTTATATTTTGTTTTTTTTTTATATAGATGTTGACTGGTTCGGATGAAAGACGAAAAGTCAAAGCAAATCGAATTTCTATTCATATCGGTTAAACCATCAACGTGTCACGAGGTTTACCGCCGTCGTCGTTAGCGACCATGTTTCCAAGAAGTACTCACTTCGCATAATTACATTACACGTGTGTGTGCGTTTTGTTTCTGAGGTGAGGAGACCGACGCGACGACGAGGTGTGGGTCAATTTCCAATGAAATCGTTATTAAATCTCAACCCTCGCAAAATGTCATTGGAAATTCTCTGGTTCGTCAACCACGTGAATATCGTGGCGATACCAGGACATCGTGCGTTTGATCGGTTTCTAACGACAAAACCATTTCTATCTAACCGTTTATTTGTAGATTTTTTTTCATTACCGAACCGAAAATATGTGCGCGTACACGTGATGCGTTTTTAATACAACATATTATTTATTGCAACTATACCGATTTTCGGTTTGTCGACAAACAGTCGAAATGAAGCCAAAAGACAATATCATGAAGACTGAAGACAACGAGTTTGAGAAATAAAATATAATTTCCGTCCATGCGTTAATGAATTTCTAATTCGAGTCGATTAAAAATGAATAAAAATTTTAATGCACGCATTTAAATAAAAAAAAAAAAATTTTAAATACTTTGCAATTTTTTATTTTCTAATATAATGCCACTGAGTATAATTGTTTATTTGTGTGGTCAACATTATTTTCCTTAGACGTGATGTCAAACTACGTACACAACATATATTTATATGTTTTAGATTCTGAACGAAGTGAAGAATGTATTGATTTTACTATGATGTGTGTTTTTTTTTTTTTTTTTTTTTTTTTGTTTTTTGTTTTTTTGTTTTTGTGTCTGTGTACACCATAACTACTCGAAATAATACTTCAATTTTGAACTTCAGGGTATGTTTTCGGTGGCAAAACGAATATCGGAGGTACCTTAGAGAGGTCACAAGTGAAAATTCCCAAAAGTTTTCAAATGCCACGGGAAAAACAAACAAAAAATGAGGAAAAAACGGTACTTTTTGTGCAAAACCCGTTTTCGACGAAATTGATTTTTTTATTTAGCCGTTACTCAAAAACCAAAAATTGTAGATACTTGAAATTTTCACCAAATGTTTATATTGAAATCATCTATACGTGGTAAAATTTTTGAACACTTTTGACTTTTTTTGAGCTTTTTATAGACAATTTAAATTTTTGACTTTTCTTAGTTTTTTTCACTTTATTCTTCACGGAAATAATAACCATTGTCCTCGGGACCGGAGAGACGATAAACGATCATTCCACAAAATATGTCTTACCGGTTTATCTACGTTTGAAATGTTTACACGAAATGGTTTTTTGAATTCTGCATTTCATCGCGTTCGAATATACACTAAATTTTAATTTCAAATTATGCCTGTTCATAGAGTGATGAAAATTTATGAAAAATTGTGAAAAAATCATGAAAATTAATCATGCATACACGACAATATTTGCGTATAATGCAAGAAAGTAAATACACGTTTTATTGTTTGTTTATTGAGATTTCACGGTATTATGTGTTATTATTTTTCATCGACACTTTTTGAATAAAAAAAAAAAAAAAAAAAAAAACGGTCGTATTTGAAAAATCATGGAATAATTATTTATCCCGGGCCCTTTAAATTCAATAAAAATTAGCGTTTCGTAATGAACTGATTTAGAATCTATTTATTTTTTCTTCTATTCTTCATTAAAAATAATTTATTCAGTAGGTACAATATTACAATCTCCGCCAGAGCACTGGCGCTCTGGTCCATCATCATTTATTACCCGTTGTCACCTGTCATCGTCGTTTTATTTATAGGATATAGATAATTCCGTCACAACGTTATCGAAACGGTCGGTTAATTTATGCTATCACGTTTTTTTTTTTGTTTTTTTTTTATTTTTTAGCAGCAAAAAAAACAATCATAACTATATACAAATATGTTATGTCAACGTTTAATAAACGAATAATTTAATATCAGATTCACGGTACCATACGTACATTGTTTCGTTGTTATTATTATTTCTCTTTTATCCATTTATGTAATTAAATTATCTCTCGCCGTTTTAATATCTATCGCTGCTTCACCGTTACGGGTGAATCATCAAAGTCCTACTGTTTTTTTTCGTCTTATATAACACAAAATATTTTATTATACATATAAATAGTATTTTTCATAAAATTGCTGCGAGAAATATATGAGACGTTCAAGTCATATATACAAGTACGAGGAAACGAAACCGAAAGGGTAATGGCTAGTTTTATTTTTTTTATTTTTACAATAATGCAGTTGGCAAAAAAACAAATTTCGTTCGAAACCCTACACGGACGTGAATGATTTAATAAAAGTTACTTTGAAGGAATATATTGAAATGAAAAAAAAAAATAATAACTTCTCCGAGGATGTTTTAACGAAGTCCCCAAAGCTTAACTTCGATTAAGTAGTGATCCTAATTAGTCGTGTATGCTTGACAGTACTATACGGCGTGTGTAATGTATGTATTTTTTTTTTTTACGAATTTCCAATTACGCACGTCGTATACATTGTGCGCGCGATCGATAACCCCAAAACGCTTTGCCGCTGTCCACTGTCGTTTAACGATTTTACTCGAACACGCTTTCGAGTGAAATATATTATATCACACGATCCGTTTTCACGACATGTGGTGTTATTAAGACGAATGACGACGTGTTGGATATAGCAGTTTACTTTTTTCTCAGAGAAACAGACTGAACGATAATAACTACTGGATCGGATTTTCTATCAGATTTTTTTCGGTTGGGTTTTTACGGTTAAATGACTACGCACATAAACGTACGGGTAAATTATATCAAATTTTATTCGTATTTAAAAAACGATCTATTTGTTTGTGTGTGTGTGTATGTGTGTGGACTCGCGCGCGCATGCGTGTAAATACATTCATTGTGGCATCGAGTGTTGTACACATAATTATTATTTTCGTACCTATACTTATTTACAGCATGGTTGTCATCACCGGAATAATTGACGACATTGAAATTGACGAGTTTAACAATTCCAGAGAAACTAAATTCCAGAGGTACTGAAGATATTATTAACTCTACGCATATATCCTGAAAATTAATCACTGTGATTCGGTTTGAACTGGGTGACATTGTTATTACCGGGTCACCGAGTTCAACTCTATCGCAGTTACGACCACGCTATTCGAAATAAAACTGAATTCCACGACGGTGATGGGAGAACGCTAACTCTTTAGAAAAGAGAGTTGATACAATATAAATTCGGTTGTTTTATACCTGCGCTGCTCTCGGCTTATCGAGTATTCTTCAGGCTGAAGAAACGCAACGTGCCGACCGAAAACACATTTTCTACGTGAAAAAATCTCTTTTGATTTGTGTGTAAATAACAAAATATTTTTTTCACCAGGTTTTAAATTACACGGAATCCGAACGTCGGCAACGTGAATGTTAACAACCGATTTAAATATTCGGTTCCTTCCGTACATACTTTGAACTGCATGCGACAGATCATGGTTATTTGAGAAAACAACAGTTTTTTTTTAAATTTAATAATAATAAAAAAGTATACGGACAGTTTTTGATCAAATTCAATTTGTGTTAGCGTAAGTATACGTTTTGACGTTTATAAAACCGCTATAAATACGGATGAAACATTATTTAAATATTGTATAAATATACTAATTTAAATGAAAATAAAATACGCAAGTCAATGAGATTGATTGGATATCAATTAAATGCTATTTGATGTCAATAAAACAGAAAAATCTGTTTAATACTTAATTATATCTTCTTAGTGAATGGATCTCCTAGCTAATAATTTAGTAAGAGGATCATTAAGAATTTAATAATAATTATTAGTATTATTATAATAATATTATCGATTGTATGACCCAAAGCCGGGACTATTTCAAATCCCCAATTACAAATTGAATTCTTTTAATTTATAGAAATACTGTTTTAACGACATTATCTTTTCGTTTATAACGGAGATATAAAAACGATCTATGGTGGCACTCAACCAGACATATGTATTATGAAGATCTGTCAAATTAATAAACTTTTGATCAAATCATTATTTTCAACTTTTAGAAAAATAAAAGAGGTGAAACAAAAAGGTCTTATTCAAGTTATAAGTTTAAACATTTATTTGTAACGATTTTTCATTTTTCATTTTTTTTTGTTTTTTTTTGTTTTTTTTTTTTTTTAATTTGTGTTTAATGAAATGGTGTATCCATTAATTATCAAGTTTAAATTAGTGATACAGATTTATTTTTCTATGAAATATTTGCTTAGAAATTATTTATAGACAATATTATTAAAATTTTTGGAAAACTTTATAACATCATAGATAGTAGGATTTACTGATGAATTTCGTAATACAAAATTAAAAAAAAAAAAAAAAATTAAAAAATGTTCAACCATTACGATTCCAGAATAATATAGTATTTTGTTTTAAAACAAATAAAAATTATTGAACCGATCAAATGTAATTCCACATGTCAAATGTTCGTGTTATACCCCGTTGTTTATGGTGGAGAAATTTTCGTGGACCAGGCGGAAAGTTATCGTGAGGTTAGTTTATTATCACGTCTATACCAATACATCCATCCTTTCTGCATAGGTGACATTACGAAAACACTATGAACGGGTAAAAACACCACATTTATTATCTACTATCGGTGGACGCCGAGTATAACTATTTCTCGTTCGGTCAATGCCGCAAATCGATCGTATCGCTACGGGGCGCAGAGAGTCTCGCCGAATTAAATTACATTTTTCGACGCCAATATTATCGTGGATGGTTCCGAAACGACGATTTATCTCGCACGACTATACACCGGTAGGTAATATTGTTGACGCCGGGCTGAACGGTGCCCCGGGCCCGCCATCCGCCGCCCCGTCGACGTGTTGCGATATCGCCGCCTCCGATCTCGAACGAAAACAAATCCATTCGCACGGATCGTTTTCGCGTCGAAGCCCCGTCGCGATTTTTTGCATTTATTGTTATTATTATTATTTTTTTTTCGATCGCAACGTTCGCACGTCGCATTAGCCCGAATCGTCGATCGCAATAACGGCGTGCGCGCGCGAAACCACGACTCACTCGTGACCAAGGGCGTATTTCTAGGGGGGGACGATCTCCCCCCCTTGGGCCTTTTAAATTTTTTTACATTGTCTGTATTATATTATAATCAAATACAATAGTAGAGATTGTACTGTTGATGAATTCATTTTTAATGTAATAAACTATGATTATATCCGGATAACATCTACGCTATTTTTTATTATGTTTTTTATTTTTATACGGTTTACCATTAATTATAGTACACTAGACGGTGAAGCCCGAAAGCGCAAATCGACCTTTTTTTTCGATAGCTCAAAAGCGCAAAATGAATTTGCGCTTTTGTACCTTGGTAGTGGGATAAAAGCGCAAAAATAAATTTCATTTTTTCCGAGGTTTCATCTCGGGCAAGCCTGGTATAGACAAATTGCAAAATTGGGACTTAAAATTGAATACGACCGAAATGAAACAGAAATTTCACATTGGTTAAAATATTTTTTTGGATTGGCTTTTTTACCATCTACTGAAATTTCTGATGCATTTTATGAACTTTTTTCTATTGCTCCTGACAATCAGAATATATCAGCATTTTCAGATTATATTTTAGCGAATTATATTGAAAATGACAGCAGATATCCACCGCACCTCTGGGCTGAGCCACCTTCGAATGACCCAAGGACTACCAATGGTCCAGAATCATATCACCGTCATTTGAAAGATCAATTTTATAACCCGCACCCATCTATTTATCATTTTATCGAAGTGATTAAAGAACACCAAGCAGAATTTTATTTAAAAAAACAGTCAAATGGTCGAAAAACTACAAATCGCAAATCTAAAGCCATCTCCAATACAAAAACTTAGACCATGTATAATGAAAAAAAAATTTCCAGAATGGAATATTTGAAGACAGTGGGCTTCAAATTTCAAATTTAATTTTAAAATAATATATTTAAAATAATACTCAACATTATATTTTTAATTTTTACTATTTTTATTTTATTTTTTATTACCAATTTTAATATCACTGTGACACTGTTAATGCTTAATTTAATATTAATAATAACTACGATTTTAATTAAAGACACTTTATTTTATAAAATTGATTTGCGCTTATGGGTTATTAAAAAGGTAATTTTTTTTGCGCTTATGGGTTATTTATTTTTGCGCTTTTGAGTTGCGTTTGGGTCATATTTTGCGCTTATGGGCTACACCCTACACTAGAAACATTCGAATAATTAAAAATGAAAATAAATAATAATAATAATTATAAATATAATTAGTACCCGTAAATAATATGTTTCTGTAAGAGATTTTCGTGTGGCATCCTAGTAATGTTTTGGTACAAGTCGAAAAACATATTTTATTCTAAGGGGCTTCGCTATTGCCGTCAATTTTAGCTAAAAAGGCCTTAGGTTTTGACAAAATTAAAGTTAGTTCACGATGTCCGATTTTTATTCTGAAAAAAAAATGTAAACTCGGCAGAGAATAGTCTATAGATCCTAGGAAATACTTTGTAAAAATTAAATTTCATATAATTATGAATTGTACTTAAAAACATGAAAATATGATTTTTTCAAATCATAATCAAAATTAAAAACAGAAAGTGTTTAGTAGGATCTACTGACATTTTTCTGCTCTGAATTCAAATATTTTTTCAGAATCAAAATCCGACAACGTTAACCAACTTTAATTTTGTCAAATCAATAAGTAAGTTGTCGTAAAATTCTTATAGTAAATTGTAAATTGTTATCGAATTATCGACATGTGCATGCGCGTACAAGAGTGGCGTCTGTCGGCGGCGGCGGCTCCAGCCGGTCCGCGGAAACGGTTGACAATTTAACGATTACCAGGGAACCCGCGTTGAATTTCACTCACACTTATAATCACTTACTACTAACACAAAGATACTGTGCGGCTTAGACAAGATTAGAAATTGCCTAAATGTTGCTCCTTAACTAATGACCGTAGCGAGTCCATAATAACAGAGTGTTGATATTTTCCTTAGAGCTGAATTGACAAAAAAATAAAATACTTGTAATAATCATGATAATATATTGATAAATAGTCAAAAATTTAATTATCTACCCAACATAAATATTTTTTTGTGAGTTAAGCAGCTCATTTTTATTATTTAGTTTTATTTAAAAAAATTGTTAAGTATAGTATTAGTGTGCTTTATTTGATTTTTTTTATTAAGGTGACGAATGCCAAATATCTTTGGTAGTTTTGATTTTGAAAAGTCCAAATCCATACTTGTCAATCAGTCGACGTTATCAATTTTTTTTTTCGTGGATGACAAGTTTAAACAAGTTCTCTGTAATATACCTATAATACGAACATGTTAAAACGACGTCCGGAGTAGTAATGATTATATTCAACGTAAAACTGCTTACGATCGGATCGTCACTACTCGACGTTCGTACGAGCGTGCGTGCTCGCCAAAAACACGAAGTAACGTAGAACAGATGTGGGCGATATCGCGATAACTCCCCGCACGTACGGAAATCGTCCTGTCACCGTAAATCCAATCGATATTAATTCGTACTACGTGCGACTACACGGGCTGGTAGACTTACAGAGAGAGAGAGAGAGAGAGAGAGAGAGAGAGAGAGAGAGAGAGAGAGAGAGAGAGAGAGAGAGAGAGAGAGAGAGAGAGAGAGAGAAAAGGTTCGACGCGTAATTACTACGTGTTATTGTTGTCGTCCTTGTCGTGTCGTTGTTATACCGACAGATTTTCTGGATTTTCAGCGCTCGAGTCGACGACGCGTGGAATGCACTATATCAGGGTGAAGTGCAAGTATGCCATAGACATTGCTCTGAGGATATGTATTCGGGGAAAAAAAACTCATTTTCATTTTTCCTTTTTTCCATCTTTCCCGGGAATACCCTTATCAAACGCCTAAATCATCGCGCGAGACCGCGTCAAATCGAAAATTGTACGGCGTTTGGATCACGACATAAATTACAAATGACTATAAAAAATATCCTTTGCCCGGCGCGTGAATTATAATAATATTATTTCCGCGTACACGTTACCGTTATTATTATTATTATTATTATTTATTATGTTGAGATGATTTAACGGTCGTAAAATTAAAAAAAAAACGAAAAACAGAAGAAATATGGTGGGGAAAAAACGCGTACACGTCGTGTTCGAAGACATATTTAGTCTCGCGCAAAGGCCTGCGTAAAGTCTGGCGAACCGTAATCGTCGTAAAATTTCTCTCACTGCAATAGTGTGCGTATCGTGGGGTGTCGCGTGATGTGATGTAATTATTTCATTAATAAACGTCTAATACGACCCGTGTAAACGGATACCGATACAGAACGCATAATAATAATAATAATACATACTCTCATCGAGTAGCAAAACAATATCCCCAGAACATTATTGTAATAATAATGTTATTTATTAGTCATTGCCGTGTGATGGATAACATGTCTCCAGCGTAAATTGGCATTTTAACAAATCGTTTCCAGCGTTATACGCAAATAAGTAATGTCCGGCATTTTCGTTCGCGTTGTAGACAAAACGTATTGCTTATTATTTAATCAACGAATGAATACACGCACACGCACACCCACATACACACACACACACACACACACACACACACACACACACACACACACACACACACACACACACACACACACACGAACGCATGAATTCACGCATTCTTCCTGTTTCGGAAAGAATTCAATGGCATCCAATGATACAATATATTAAACATACAGAATTTTTTTATTATTTTTCATCATTATAATTTCTTCGAGTTCTTAGTTTTCTGAAATGTAAACCGTAATATAATGTTACGATGGAAAATATTTTTTTTCAGATTTTTAAATTTTTACTACTCGATCAATAGTTCAAGCCATATAACCATTTTAAGTTGAGAGTAGCACAGTTGTAGAAGTATATATTTACGGAGTACCCTTACTTTTCCACTACGCTACTCTAAACTATAGATTATTATAGGTAGGTATTTAATTTATTTAATTTTTAATTATTCACATTTATTACCCACATTCATTTAAAAGCACCCTTATACATTTTTTATGTGAATATAAAATTACGTTATTACTATTACTATATTATACTTTAACATACTATTACCATAAGCAACCATTCATTGTGTGCACACAATAGTTTCCAAGAACACATATATATAGAGCGTCTATGGTCTAAAGATGATTTGATAAATGTTTTAACTTTCATTACATTCATAATTTCATTTTTTTTTTTTTTTTTTTTAATGAAACGTATGTAATAAGCTACGATAAAAAAGCAATGAAATTTGTTTTTATTTTTTAACCCAAGTTTTAAAATTGTAAGTTTTATACGATTAATAAAAAATCCAAAGTAGCCATTTTTAATGACATTTTATGAAATTTAATCAAATTCTACGTTCAATAATTAAGATATATTCAGTGGTATTGAATTATTTTTTATGATGTATTAGAATAGAAATAATTGATAAATTATATTATTATCATTTTCAGAAAACTTTAAAAATCATGAAAATTGTTATCAGATGTGCCGTTATTAGAAACTTAAGCTCCAACATTTTGCAAAAATCACAATCACAAAATCATTATTTTAATTATTCTATAGAGCTATAAAACCACATTTTAAATTTCAAATTTTGATGTTCAAAATTTAAAATAAAATTTTCAAGAATTATAGAAACATTGAAGTAATTCACTCATAGTATTAATGAAAAAAAAAAAAAAAACTTAATAAAATTTACTAAGACAAAAGTTATTGTATTTTTCAAATCATCCTTGGATAATTTGTATACTACACGTTTGTACTCGAGATAGTTCTTGTTTATTATAAAACAAAAAAGCCTTTGTCAATAGAAAAGCCATTTTACAAACGTATCTTATTGGAATTAATTTATTTCGAAAGGAAAAAAATATAAATTATAAAATGTTTACATTTATTTACTTTTTGTAACGTTAAAATACTAATTAAAAATAATATATCACTACAGGGTCCAGTTTTACCACGTACCCAGTATAACACTGATACATCTGAAGCATAGTTTGAAGAGTATAATAAAACTCGCAGTTAATATTTCGACACGTAATACATCATATATAGGTACTCGCGAGTATAATAATCGCTCAAACTTCCGAAAATGTTGACTCTATTTGACGTCAAGTATTAACAAGTTGAAATTGTTAAACGTGCTGTTCACGCCTTACACTCGGAACACGATCGATCGTAATCAATTCAAATTGTAAAACCTACCCACCGCTCCCCCGAATAAAGTTTCATTCGATTTGTACGGATACCGATAAAAAGAAATTCGTACACGTAATACATGGCCGTAATAATATCCGTATTGAGATTCAAGACGTTTTAAAATGGCCATTGAAGTGGCTTTACATACATCACGGCAATTGCATTTCGTGTAAAACCCGTAAATAATGGATCACTCAAACGACCTGATAATTATTTTATTCGGCGCGTGTCAATGTTGTACGAATATTTTATCGATATTTTCTCGTGACGCTCGTGTTTATCATAATTGTTCCAGGGCATTATTGCACTGTGACGGTGGATGCATAAAACTTATTCGAAAATATTCATGTATTGAAACAGACGTTTTATACGGACACGTTTTGTATCGTAGTAAAACACGAAATTCGACTCGATTCAATGTGCCTCGGACTAATAACACATTCGCAGGGGATACCAGACCGTGTTTTAAAATGAAGTCGTACGGCGCACATTTCTATATAAACACGCGCGGTCTTAACAATATTTTCATTACGTGATTTAACGAGTGAGACCCGACGTCCTAAAAATAAAATCTATTCGTGAACTTTAGTTTTCTTTTTAGTTTTTTTGCGCCGATCGCCTCGGGGATGCTTGAACTCACGCTGCTTCCCCGAAAGATCTGAAATATCTTTGACATTTTGACAGTTTAACAATAGTACACTAATATAACGTCGGAAAAGTAAAATCATTCTTCCTCAGAAAAATAAATCAATTTTTTTCTGGTAAAAAATATTTACAAAAATAGTAAATATGCTATCGAATATAGTCAAAAATAAAAATTAACATCGACCTCTTCACTGTGCACAATACAGACTTGAGTGCATCACATGGAATTAACGATGGTTTGAAATTATAAAATATTTGCGTTTCTAATAATTACCATTTTCAATATAAAGGATATTACTGTTTTTCGTGCGGCTCATCAGTCGGTTTTATTTCATATTTATTTCCTCTCTCTCTGGCTAATCTATTTGTATCTCTACACACACGCATAGAGTCGTGCGTGTGTGTGTGTGTGTGTGTGTGTGTGTGTGTGTGTGTGTGTGTGTGTGTGTGTGTGTGTGTGTGTGTGTGTGTGTGTGTGTGTGCAGTGCTTCGTCGAACGCCGCACTGTATTAACGGTTAGGTGTCTATATGCTTATAAACTCGTAAATTCAGCCATTTAAAGAATGTTCGAAGCCTCCGTGTGGAACATATTCGTAATTTATACGCCGCGCAGCAACAGCACGTAGGGTATGTACAGTATACACACTGTTTGCTGTGTTACGCGATTCGAATCGAGTAGGCCTTTCGCATGCCACGCCGACAACTGTAAATCCTCTACGAAATTTCTCATGAACGAGCGTGTGGAGTTACGTTGTATACGAACGTTAACGGTCGTGTCTGCGTGTAGGTAGCAATTCACGTGGCGTCTCCGGTAGGAAAAATAGCGGACGACGGCCTGAGCTCGGAGCCTACACGTAAACATGTGTATACGAGCACGCGCGAGTGTGTGTGTGTGTGTATAAATTTACTCTGTATACTTAAATTGCGTTTGAAAACATTCGATCCGTGAAAAAAAGAAAAGAAAAAGATACCTAGAGAGGCAATTATTTTTTCCTCTGCGTCCCGGCTGGAATTGGTATGATTCACGATTCACGAACCGTAAGCGGTGCTTGTATGCAGAATAAAAGTACGTTGAAGTCGGTAGGTACTCTTTCAGGGTTGAACACGACCGGTATACGGCAGTATCAATAGTACGAATTTGATGGCCAGCACTGCACACTTTTAGTACAGCAAGTACGGATTATGGAGTATCGACACTGATCGTTTTAACGATGTTTCTTTTTTTCTGCACGTTAAGTACGATAAATATTATTAAGACATTATTACGGCAGTGGCGTGTCCAGCATTTTTTTATGGATGGGCCACTATATTTGAGTTCAAATATTGATTTTACCCCCTATTCATCCTATTTTTTAAACTTATTATATTTTATATTTTAATTTTGAATGAATAATTTTTATATTTTTGTAAAAAACGATAGCTTACCTTTTAATAGAACATAATAAATATGATATCGTCGTTGCCCCTTCATGCCACCTCAATACTACACATGAATACGACTAAAAATAACATTACTTTTGCAGCATATAATATTAGAATCATACCGCTATACATTTTGATTGAAATACCTAATCGAAAAATTATTTTCTTTTTCGTGACAATTCATAAATCATCTTTTCATTGAGCACCGGTCTTACACGGGTCCAGTGCTGTAAGATGTGGGTGGGCACATGCCTACCGGGCCCACCCCTAAACACGCCACTGTATTACGGTAACCTCAATTCAGCCTGAATCGGCGGCCAAAATGTAAAATTCGAGGTAGACTCGATATCAACATAAAACCAGATCTGTACCATGGAGACTTTGGTGTGTTACATCCAGGAGTCTGCGGGCCACGACGTAATGGCTACGTGATCGACGTGAGTAAAATATAATAAACTAACTGTGGCCAACACGAAACCGGTTTGAACACCCGGGAACCGACGAATCCGATGAAAGAAAGAAAGAAACGAGCTCACACTCGGCGCTGACGAGCCACCGAGATGAACTGGGCAGACTCGTTATTGGATAATATTTTTGTTTTTATTATAAAATATGAGTTAGATCTTAACTCTACTGGTCAGTTGCACACGTCAATACGTTTTATAATGTTACGCATGTACGTAAAAATGAATTATCATGGATCCATCGTCAGACAAGAAGAGTTTTGAAAACGACCGACTAAATTGTCGAAAAACTAACATTGTTTTCTATTCAGGTACTGTCTTTTCACCGTTGTATAACTTCAGTGTCAACTATACGGGTACCGATAAACTATTTGGTCTACAACATTGCATTTCAAAAAAGATTCATTAATATTGGTCTTATGGTGTAATAACTATGTAATTAGGTCGCAGAAAAAATGCAGTGATTTTATTTGTCCGTTGAAAAGTTTCCACGGAATCCATTGTATACCTGCGATTTGTCTTACCTTGCGAGGGAATCATCTCGTGCAGTGGCTCTCTAATGTGATCTCATGCAGTGGCCTCTAGTGTCAGGTAATTACAAAATAGGGTTTCGGTCAAACAAAGTCTCCCCGAGTTCGTCAATACCTCGACAGATTTTAGATCTGTATGGATTTAATGAGTTTGGCAACAAAAAGCGAGCCCGTGGAACCTTTGATAGGCTTACCCCCGTAGAATCTGCTTGTACTAGAATTGCGAATAAACAGTTAAAAACAATTAAAAAAAAAAAAAAAATTAATTCAGTGTTTTTATTCAAACAGTCATTAAATAATTATAAAAAATGTTTTAAAAGTGTATATATATATATATATATTAGTTAGTAATATTTTTAAGTTTTAAAAGTTTTATTTTTGTTTTTAAATACTTTTTCTTATCGAACCAATAATATTCGACTGTTTCATAAGTAATAAAATACATAGTTTGTGAGTTTGTTTCATTACCTGGCCTTCGGTAACCATAGGCCATGGTCTGCGACTTTAAGCAGTAAAATAATTTCAAAACATTATTTTTTAATATTATCATGACATCGGTCGCCATTTTCTTACTCGTATCTTAATTTTGTCCCGGTGGAATTCACTCGAGTACGAAATTGAAATAAAAACCCTGTACATTTAAAGAGTCGTGGTTGAAACATTTTGTCACAGTGCAGGCGTGTCCCTACACGAAGGTAGGATCCTGAAGAGTCCTTGACGTACGACTTTGAGCCGACGAACGTATCGCCGTCCAATCGTAAAATGTGCGCCTTTCGCAACGGAAATCGCACGGATGTTCACTATTGAACCGCTCGCAATGAAAACATGTATTTATTGTATTCTATGATTATGATTATTATTGTTATTATTATTATTATTATTATTATTATTATTAGTTATTACTCGTTCATCAGTCACAACATTCGACTACGTCCGCGTCGATGAGGCGAACACGCAGTAAACGCGTTCGTTGAATCGACGTACGCGACATGATTTGTTGGCCATGCGAAACGTTTCAGATTCTGCAAGTTTATTCGGCAGTGTTCGCGTGCGGGACGCCGTACGATTTCCAAGGAAAAAGCCACCGGAAAGCGTAACGGAAACGTCAGCCTTTGACATATTAACCGAAGCCACACGAAACAATGAGAGTCGATTTATCACACAAAGCTCATTATGTACGTTCTCACTTTTCCCTCCAACTGTTAAAGCTGGTCTACGAATCGCTAATAATAGCTGTCGTATTATTACATTAAGTCTCCTCAAATTAGGATAGGAAATGAACACGAAATCGATTAAAATAATAGTAATAGTAGGAATAATAATAATAATAGTACATCAGCGTTTCTTAAACTGTGTTCCGCGGAACCCCAGGGTTCCGTGGAGATCACTTCAGGGTTCCGCGAAGCTTTAGTGATTTATATCGAAATTTTCAAGAAAATTACTTTTAAAATATCTAGCTAAAGATTAGTAGCGGCTAGTGGGGGGGGGGAAGTCATTAGTATTATATATGTATACAATATTAAAATTATTATTATTTTTATTTTTATTTTAAGATATTTATTTGAATTAAAAACCTTTAACACAATATTATTATATGATTGTAATTTATTTACATTTAAAAATAATCCTAAAAAAAGCTAAAAAGCTAAAAAAAAATAGTAGGGGTTCCACGATAAAAGTAAATATCAAAAAGGGTTCCATGGATAAAAAAGTTTAAGAAACGCTGTAGTACATAACGTGTACCGCATGCAAAAATGTGAAATGATTATAACAACGTCACGGGGGAGGTTTTATGTTGCCACGTGGAGAAAAACTCCACGGTGGCGTGGAAAATTAATCATTTTATATAACGCTCGTTTTTCTGCGTTTCCTCGAGGACACACTTAGGAAAACGTTTCAGGGAGAGGGGGGGGGGAAGAACGAGCGGCGGTGGTGCTCGAGTGAACGCATTTCAGACGTTCCGACGTGTAGAGTAGTCGTGTTTTTTTTTTTTTGTTTTTCGTTTTTTTTTCCATGCACCCGACCATGTTATTAAATGCTATACTTCGGAACGAAGAATTTTTCCGCAGAGCTCGACGATTCCGGGAGTAGATACGATGTTAATTAAAAACTTAAACTACTCGTTTGTGCGCATTAGGAGCGCCACTATAAAAACGCTGCGAAAAAAAACACTCAGTTGTTTTCGACGTATTTTTTCCGTTCCACGTATTCTCGGAATCACGATATACGGATGGCTACGAGTTTTCGTTACGTTTTGTTTTTTTTTTCTAACGCCACGTGTCTCACGGGGAAAATTAATTTTTCGTTAAATCTGCGTCGTACAAGTGTGACACCGGTTGCGATCGTGAAGTGTGCGCGAAAATCGAACGCCGATTCGTCGACTCGGCGAACACGGACCGTCCGCTGCAGTCCCGTGACATCGTTCAACTGCCCACGTTTTTGACGAGTTTTTCAACTCGATTTTTGTGTATCAACTTTTGAGTGTGGCGTGTTCAAGTTAAAATCAATAACGTTTAATCGTTATCAAGTCCGACTTAAAACTCGTTTTATTTTCACGAAATGAAACGTACCGACATCACTCGAGGTGATGTGCGCGCGCATGTGTGTGTGTGTGTGTGTGTGTGTGTGTGTGTGTGTGTGTGTGTGTGTGTGCGTGTGCGGGTGCGGGTGTGTGTGTGTGTGTGTGTGTGTGTGTGTGTGCGTGTGTGTGTGTGTGTGTGTGGGTGTATTGTGCACGGTATCGTCGATGGTACGCTGGAATTGGCTAGACTAGACTTTCGGTATTCGCTTTGTTGGACTGGGGGGATACGACGCTTCGAGATTAATACACAGACGTTCGAGATATGTTTTCAAACGAACAGAAATCGACAACACGAGTACTTAGAATCCAACAAAGAAACTAACCATCGGCTGTTCGGGAAATGATTCGTGTTGGTATTTATTTTGTATTGAATGGCAATATTGAATGCAATATACTCTCGACACGTGACTACACAATGATCAGCGCTCTGAAAATACGGCGCGCCGATAATGAAAAACGGATTTCGCGAAAACCGACCGCGAATATTAATTTAAACAAACAATTCTACATTAGGTTTAAACTCATTCCGTTTAGACTCATTCGAACACGAACCAACCTCGGGCAGTGAAATACCTAAAAACGTTACCAGAATACCGATTTTCCTGAAATATAAGCTTATTATTTCTAGTTTTCGAAGCGTGAAAAGTTTTCAGAACACGTGCATTGACGTGCACACGCGTTCATAGTTACGCGCCTAGGTTCTGACGTCAGATTGAGACGGACCACGAAACATAACATTCAAACGACTTAAAACATGATGTTAAACGTACGCAAACATGGAACTAGAACATTATATTAAAATCGACAATAAAGTGTGAAACTACTTTTAAACTTTCTTGTACGTGTACATAAATAATGTTTATCATAATAATAATAACAATTATTATTATAATTTTATTCCATCAATATACAATACATTATAATACATAATGCTTAATTTGAATGTGATAGATCTGCTCAAAAGCGAATGGGTGTGCTAGAGGAGAGAGATTTCATAGATAATATTAATATAATATCATAATATAACACTTTTAAGTAAATGATTTATTTTGAACTTATGCATAGTATTAGATTTGGTGTGTTGTTAACAATTAATTAAAGTTAATATTATAAAATAGGTACGAGTAGTAAGACATAGTAATAAAATAATAATTTAATAGTTTTAATTTATTGTTGATTATAGACAGTCAACTTTTTTTGTAATAAGAACACACCACTGTTATTTGCTCAAACGTATTTGAAATATTATAGTTGACTACAAGTTGTTTTGCCATTCACAGTAAAATTCTATTGTATGTAGATAATTGATGATTTAAGTAGATTTTTGGATCAGGGAATGAAGTGTGGATATCGTTGGCTGTAATTGGTTTTGTTTTGAACTTTGATTTAAATGCCGACAGAATTTCTCCTTTTTTATTAATGTTATTAAACCCAATAACTATTCTACTAGTATCATTACTCTTAGTTTAAATGCGGTATATTCTTAAACTTTCGTGTAAGTCTACATAAATCATTTTTATCTCCATTCGATATCGATTTGGAGGAGCGTAAGACAAACAAGAATGAAACGCCGCTATTTGTTGTAACAATAAGGCGTGTTGTGTATGCAATAACAATACAGCATTGTGTATAAGTGAATTTCTGAGTATTCGGTAGCTAACATTAATCTGAGAATGACTTCAAACCTTGCGTTTTCCGTATGCCACAGAACCAATCAGTTTACAACGTTGGAATAATACAAACGAGTAGGTAATCATGTTTCAAACAGGGGATATAGATTTGGGATTTGCCGTAAAATTAATTAATTCAACTTAAACTAATATTATGTAATTCTATTCGTATTATAATTAAAATAAAAATTGCATACACACACACACACACACACACACACACACACACACACACACACACCCACTACGCGCGCGTAGGTATGCATTTGCGCACGCAGCTCACATGATTATAATATATTTCAAATGATTCTCGTGACATTTTCAAAAACATTTAATATTTACCAAGTCAAAGATTGACAACTGATACTATTTATCGGAACGATATTTAAAACATGCATTATATTAAATACATGCCAAACTAATAGTGCATAACGTACAATAATTTTCCGAGTATTTAATTGCAGCAAGAAGCCGTATGATTTCATCTATGGTTTCAGAAAAAAAAGTTGTTCGTTTGGTTAAATTTAAAAATTATCGTTCAAGTGCTTTCAACGCTGCAAAATAATTTTGAAACACACATTGTAAAAAAATAAATGTTATCGTTGCATTTCATCATTCAAAAGTATTCAAATGTGTTTCAATTGAATTAGGGTTCCTCTCGTCGTTTGTCGTAAATGAAGCCTTATTACTTCATTAAAAATTGCAGTGCATTATATTACGCATATTTTATCTATGATTTTACTAAAAAATAGTTTCGTGAAAGCATAAGATAATGTTGTGTTTGAATTGTCGGTGAAATAAATAAAACATATTTATCATTGCAGATTTCGAGTGGAGCAATAGAAATGATTTATATTTTGATTCATCTACTAACCAGTGACACATTGCATGGATACAAATCGATATCTAATGAGGAAATTTTATTTTTGTAGATTCTTTTTTTTTATATTAATATGATATTAATAATTATGTATAAAATATCGTGATCTAGTTTTTCGAAATAAACGAACATATTAATCAAATAAACAGAATAGCTACTTTATATCATATTAAATAATAATCTTATTGTATAACATTTATACATGGTATTATATTACGTGGTATCTATGTATGTGTGTATATATATTATTCGTTTTATGTGACAGTAAAATCACTTTTTACACATGTTTAAAAAAATAAGATTATAACATTTCTTCTTTATTTTTGTATTTATTTAAAAAAAAATTAGATAGGTCTAGTTTTGTAAGTAATACATTATTTTTATATTGATATTTCTACTTAGATATTTTTGGAATGGAAATGTCTTTTTGTCAATTATTTCTATTTCAAATAATTAAAAAAATAATATTCCCAAGAACTGTCTTTAAAGACAGTAACTATAAAAAAAAAAAATTAAAATTGTATTATAACTATATGCATTAAATTTAAAATGTCAAAACATATAATCTTATTAATAGAACTCAAATTGTTAAAATATCTTTTCATTATTCTAACGAATTTTCAGTTACTTCGAGGGTTCCACAAGGGTCTCACTAAGGGCCACTACTTTTTTTAATATTTATAAACGATCTTCCTCCTATTTTTGATAGCGCAGTAAATATTTTAATGTTTGCAGATGATGTTAAACTTTATTGTCAAATCAACTCTTCTGATGACCTTAACTTTTTTCAATCTAAATTAAATAAACTGGTTTCATGGAGTACCTAACCATAACTATCTTTCTTTAAATTATGATAAATGTAAAATTTTAACTTTCTCTCGTATTAAAAGTGCTTTATTTCATAATTATTTCATTGATGAATGAAATCTCGAAAGATGTTTTTCAATTAAAGATTTAGGTATTTATTTTGAATCTAATCTTTCCTTTAAATTAAATCATAAAATGATAATCAATGAATCCTATAGAATGTTAGTTTTTTTTAAAATAGAAACACCAAAGACTTTAGAAATCCCTTGTGTCTGAAAAACTTGTGTTGCTCACTAGTAAGATCATATCTTCAATATGGCTTTTTAATTTGGTCTAATCATTATTCTACTTATATTAATGATCTAAATAATATTCAATTTGAATTAAAAAAAAAAATGATTGCATTAATCACTGTCAAATTTCAAGAGATTCTTTCCATTTGGTTCAAGATTCTATAAATATTGATTCTCTTCAAATTAGGCACGATTTAATGGATATGTATGATATTTTAAATTGTTTCATAATCTGTCCAGATATTCTAAGTTTAATTGGTTACAGAATACCACGTAGAAACACGAGAAATTTAGATTTGTTCTACATACCCAAATTTAATACTAACTGTGGAAAATATTCACTTTTTTTCCAGAGTTCTTTTAATTGCTAATAAAATCTCCTCGGTTCTAAATTTTTTTGTTTTATCTTGCCAGGTCTTTAAAGATAATACTCTGTTATTTTTGAAACATGGTGAAACATGATTAATTTGTTATTCTGTATTTATATTATATTGTTATATTTGTCTTCTGTTGTTTGTGTTATTTTAAAAGCACTTGTATTATTATTATTTCATTTCATTGTTCATTACTCATAGATATTTTGTTATTCTTATTACTCTCATTATTTTGTGTCAGAACAATATATATACACTTTCTTGTTTTGTTGATGGTCTAACGCCCGTTGAATATTTAAATAAAAAAATAAAAAAAGCTAGTAAGTGAGATGATGGTGGTACAAGTTCGTCCATCGTCCCTTCGGTCCTCGGACAAGATATTGGTGATAAATGTATTAAGTTTTAAAGAAATGATGACTCATTTCTTTAGTATAAAACGATTCTGAGCAAAGCTTCAGTGTAATATAAAATATTATTATTTAAATACTGTTTACGTATTTTACGGTTATTTGTATAATTTTTGGTGAGTTTTGTTGTAATTAAACCCTCATAAAATATTCAATTAGATATAACTCATTTAAACTTCAATTGTTATAACAATTATAACTCATTAGAAATTTTCTGTCACCAAAAGATTCGAAAAATGTTTTATATATATGTTCCAAGTTTTATTGTGATCAGATACACCAAAAAAGTTTTAAACCGATTTTAAGCAGAAAATTAACGTAAAAACAGCCAATATTTTCGTTTACGAATTTATTAAAGTGTGTATAAAAAAAAATCCTGAGTCACGATTTTTGAATTTTTGTTAGGATAATTAGGTAGGTATATGAGTAAGGTCATATTAAATTTTCAGAACTTTTTGTCAAATATTTAAAATTATATTACATAAAAATTTTCAAACAATTTGGTAAATTTAAAGTTCTATATTTAAGTCAAAAGTGCTATAATTGTTCTAGCAATGATGTCCAATATAAAAAAGTATGTATTTGATATTGGATAAAATTTTCAAGTTTTTAGCTTTAATACTTTTCGATTTATGACTAAATACCTAAAATCTGAAAATCTCGTTTACGGCGGATTTTTACCGATTTTACCGTTTTTACTCAGTTTTTCGATCGTTATTCTTGATTACTGGAAAAACTTTGGTGATTTTGGAAAAATGACCTCTCTAAAGTACCATCTCAGTTCAATTTCGAATCTAAAAAGTTGCTGGACGAAACTTTTGGACAAGGATTTCTACACGAAAAAGTGTTTACAGAAAAAAAAAATAAAGACAAAAAAAATAAACATCATTGTAAAACCATAAGATCCTTCGCTTCACTCAGAATCTAAAATAGTATAAAAGCTATAAATACTGTAATCAAATATACTTTACAACAAAATTTTATTTCACCGTGACTTCAATGTGATATAATAATATTATAAGATTTGTACCGTGAAAAAAATTTAAAAGGTCAATTTGGGGGTGGTTTTAACCCTCAAAACCACCCACTAGGCAGGCATGCCCCTGGTAAGCACCCATCCCTTCCACGACTCACGGGAAGCTTTTAGATAGAAATTATACCGGTTGGCGATTTAAATCACTGGAAAATTAAAAACGATAAGAGACGCAGCTTCGGGGGCGTAACTACTCGCGAGTGACCAGATTATCACGGACAAAAATGAGCACGTAGCATAATAGTCGTAGTCGTGGTGCGTAGGTGCTGTTACATAAGTCGTGGTTTTCATACGTTAAAATCGTTTATTGTACGAGCACGTCGAGTAGCTACTGCAGCCACGAGAGATCTCGGTGCCGTAATCGTTATGTCAAAATCAAAATTAGGAAGACGAAAAAAAGTTTTCGGGTACATCCGTGATACTTTTCCCGCGAGTCTGACGTTTGAAATCCGTTCATTCGTCATGAACACGTATCGTTATTTATGCAATTTTATTGTTCGTCATCGAACGCAACAATAACTCGATTACACCGTAAGAACATCTCGCAGCTTAAACACGGAGGGGAGTCGACGACGAGTGCGTACTCCCGTTGTCGGTTCGTACGGCCGGAAACGCAAAACGAACGTGTTTTTTAGTGACCGGAAACAACTACCGACCGGTTTTTATTTCGGTGTCTCCGTGACGGACGGACGCCGTGCGACGGTGATTCGACCGGAATCCCGTGGCGCGTCTGGGACGTGACTTTGGCTACTTGGGCACAGGCGAAATATTCGCGAAACGAGTGACGCCGTAAAATCAACACAGCTCGGAATTCCAAGAAACTTGTCGAGTTTTTTTTTTTTTCGTTTTAACTTCTCGCCGTTATTATTCATCGACGATTTAAACCGTGGCTGTGCGATTCGTTGATTTGATTTCCATTTAATCATGCCCAGCGCGTTAGAGCTACACGGTGACGTTTCACAGTTCGATACGAAGAGGAATATTAAAATCAGACAGCGATGACTTTTTCAAACTTCTGACCTTTGAACAAACATTTTCGGCAACAGACAGACCCTTTAAATAAATAAAAAAATAAAAAAATAAAAGATAAATATATATATACATAAAGCCGTCCGCATAATTGATTCGTAAATATTTCATAATACGAATAATAACGCCGAAAGAAAGTTTTCATTTTGTCACAGCTGTGCCACGTGAGTTTTTTACAGAAGTACAAAATGTATTATTACCCACAGCCGTGTATTGCGGTATATCGCCTACTACGCGTGTATGATAAACCCCGAATTCGACCACTGATCTACTGCTATACAATACGTTAGACCAGGGGTCGGCAACCCGCGGCCCGCGAAGCAATTTTTGATGGCCCGCACAAAGGTGGTTAATTTTTGTGTTTTATTTTTTTTCAATAACATTTTTCATATAATTTTCAATATTTTATAATTATTTTTCTTTAATAAATAAAATCTAATCTAACCGTTAATAATTAATGTTTATTCTATTATACAGTTATATGGTATAGTTAGCTTAATCTATAAAATTATTATTATCTAATCGAAGTTGAAGATAATGATGGCTGTACTACTCAGTCATATTCATATAGTTACTTTGAGTTTGTAGTGATTAGTATTACAACGTACGTGTGACTGTTTGCGTTTGTACCTAATATATAGTGCGTTTGTGTGGACATAAATAACGTCAAGAATAATTTACAAATGGAAGTCATTGAACTTCAAAATGATGAGGTTCTAAAAAATTCTTTTCGGGAAGCAACTAGTTTGCCTCAATTTTATAGTTGTCTTCCAATATCTACCTTCCCTGGAATCAGATAATTCGCACAAAAACGTATAGCGGCGTTTGCAAGTGCATATATATATGTGAGCATCCATTGTGAAATACAGAAAAATAAGCACTCTTCGCGCCTTAGTGATGTCATTCACGAGCTGTATTACGAGTCTCAATAACAAGTCTGCAAGCTGATATCGAAAATTTAACTAATAAACTGCAGGCACAGAAATCGCATTAATTTACAACTTTACAATTTTTTATTCAATTAAATTTTTCTATGCAATTTTTTCCAATAACATTTGTGTTTTTTTACTCTAATATTTCTATGTAAAATAGTCAAATATAACAGCAATACAATTATAAGTATTATATCATAATATGTAATTTTTTTTTTTTAATGTGGCCCTTGATGAAAAATTGAAAAAAAATATGGCCCACGTGGTTGAAAAGGTTGCCGACCCCTGCGTTAGACCATCGCGGCGTTCGTGTCCATAAATCGCACACGGAGACGTTTCTCGAGAAATCCTCAGAGATTTTTATTTCTTCAATTCAATTTTTCTACCGCGTCTCGTCGCGCGTGAGATTGTCCACTATTTATATCCGACGCTAAAATGGAATGAAAATGTTTGTGTCGTGAAACGTTTCAACTGCGCAATATGTCCACAAGTCTTTTAATAAAAACGACCGTTTTTTTTTTTTTTTTGTCCTTTATAGAAAGTGTACATGGAGAGAATCCAATACCGTAATACGTACACTAATGATTACCAACGCATTTACGAAATTAGTACAAAAACAGTAATCGTAACACGGAGAATCGTTTCGTGATTTATGCACTGATAAAACTCAGGTACTCAGAATAAATGTCAGAAACGATATTTCATCGAATCGTTTTTAAAACCCGATCGTCGCAATAATAAAAAACCATGAAATCACGACCATGATTAATCTGATTGAATTTCGTGATGTATTGAGAAATACGGTCTCGGGATAGAAGTTTCGAAATTTCAACACGAATATTACCCGTATTGAAATCGATAAAACCCACATAATCAATCATGACGTTTAAGTTTCGAGTTATTTAGAAAATATTGGCTGGCGAGCCTGAGCGTTACCGCTGAATTGAGTGACTATAGATACCACTAATTACTGTTTTGTTATGATTAAGCGAAAAGTCTAGAAAGAGAATACGATTAATGATATGGTATTAATACACATTTTAACAACGAATAACGAACGAAAATAATCTCAATTTTTAAAATAAATGATTTTTATGCTTGTTAAAAAATCTTCTTTATAACAACATCAGTTATTATTTTTAATTGAATCGTCACATTTTATGGTATACTTTATGTGCTAAATAAACTTTTCGAAATATAATTGGATCATCTTAGTAATTGGTCATTTTTTAAATGCGTTTAAAGGTAGGTATACTGATTATTCATGACGTCAGTAAATATTTTATTTTTAGTTTCGTGGTAATTAAAATTCGCAAATGATAGATCATTGCCATTTTAATATTATTTATGGCGTATTATAACTCCTTTTGAGAAAAAAAGAAGGTACTCAATAAAAATGGCATAATAAACTGAATAGTTGTTTATTCACAAAAATGAATTCCTGCGATTATAATTATACAAATTAATTAATAAACATAAAGTAAGCAAAATAAAAGAAAAACAAAATAACAGTTAAATAAAATTAAGGACTTCACGATCATTAATCATGCGATATTTTCAGCATGTCAATTATATATTTTAATCATGTTGATTACCAAGTGAAACACCTACAAAATAATGATATATCAATTATCATAACTAAATCACGCGACTTTTTTGTCAACGAATTTATTATTAATATATTATGATAATCAGACCGAAAGTGTAAATATTACATTATGGCCTATAACGCAATACTATCATTAAAAACCTAATAGCACGTCAACTTTGAGCCTGTAAAAAAAAAAATATATCGTACACCATTTTGGATACCTAACTAAAATCTCTCCACTATTTAATAAAACATTAAAAAAAAGTCGTAAAATTAAAACTAATAATGAAATATTTTGTTTACGCCAGAGTTCCATGGCGGGCACTTAAAACTATGAGCCATTAAATATAATTTAACGGTTGCAAACAGCTACTGATATTTTTCTATAGTCAATACATTTCGTATTATAGTTTTATTGTCTAAAGTCAACCATATGGTTTGGAATTTCGGTAATTATTTTAAAAGCTCTTTGAAAATCAGAAAGTTGCATCATACAATTTGTCTACCACTCTCGCGTGCGATTTTCTAACTAGGACTTAAAAGTCCTTGAGTTTTGTATAATGATATTGCGATTCATTTAAAGTTCATTTAAATGTCATGAATGCCGAACCACTTCGATGGGCTGGGAAATTTCGCGCGAACACGTCCGAGTGTATAAGGTTATTAGGTTAATATTTTTCCAACCCAATAACCTAATTATACGCAAAATATAAAAAACATTATATGTCGACTCATCTTAACGTTGACTATTGAATAGTTCTCGATACATTATAAATGAATGAACAATTTAAAAAAGTCGTACATACTTCACACCCTGGGGTATTATTCACTTATCGGGTAAGATAAATGGGATGCACGTACCTATTGAACTTTGAAGAACCAATAGATCATTAAATTTATTTAGTTGAATGATTTTGAGTGAAGTTTCAGTTTAAACATATTTCATATATACTCTAAGTGAAAGTATCTATTTAATATACCATTTATATATTTTACCATTTTTAGTTTAATTTTTGGTTGGTATTTTTTTTTTTATCAAACCTATTTTATGTTTTCTTTTATGACATTTGAAACATTTATTTTTTTTACTTAATGATTCAAAACATGTTTTCCTATCTGTATCCAACGGTTTATAATGATAGGATAATCCAATATTTCTTTATGGACATCTTAAATTTAAAATTAAAAATTGATATGAAAACTTAAACACTTATAAAATATAAAATCCCGAGTCTCGTCCATTTATGACATTTTTTAAGTATTGCTTGTTAAATCTAGGAATTCAATCATACTACATTTTTAGATTGTTTTGTCAAATATTAAAAATGTTGTGAGAAATAAAGTTTGAAAAATAAAGTGTTTTCGAAATTCTATTTTTAGCCAAAAAGGTATCAATGTTTTTTTTGTGACTTTTTTTGAAGTATTTAACAATAAACCATTAATAAATGATGAAGTTTTCATGATTCTAGCAACATTAGTTTTAGAGTTATGACTAAATAATTTTTACTCGGTTTTTCAGCATTTTTTCCTCACACCTGGAAAAACTACTGGGAGTGGAAAAAATTAAATTTTTTAAGTAGTAATTGAATGCAATTTATTATCTTTTATGATGCTGGCTGAATTTTTTAGACAAATTAAAGTGTATCAAAAAGCATTAACAAAAAAAAAAAAAAAAAAAAAATACAAATTGACATAATTGTAGAACCAATAGATCCATTACGTTACGCCAAATGTAAAACAAATGTTGTAGATGTCATTTCATATTAAGGCGAAAATTAAAAATAAACTGTTGTTAGGAAGTGAATAGATTAACTAATCCGAAAGTACATAATATACAATAAGTGACTAGCACTAGGACAAATAGTTTATCTAAACCATAATAATATACTGTCAATTTGGCAGCAAACAATAAACAATATATTTCATCTAAAATCGAATATTTTTACTTTATTTCTATTTCAAGATAGATAATTTGGCTATTTCATACAAAGAGGTACCTATCTAACGACAGTTCATTTCAATCACGGTGCACACTTGTCATACACTTTTCACATAACTATCAAATATTCATAGATTTTTTTCTAAAAAAAAAACCTTGACGATACACAATTTCAGTTTCGAAACGCACTGGAGTATAATATTAGAGAATACTGTAAATGTTATTTATTATTATTATTTTATTTTTTTTTTATAGTAGTTGTACAACATTCCATACGCTATAAAAAGTCGATTCTAGTAAAAAAGGGTTAAAAAGTCAAACACTATAGACACAAAACGTTTTCACGTGGATATTCAATATTTATTTATTTTTTCTACGTACTGCAAAAAATATTCATATATTGATCTTGTAAAAATAATGTTTTATATGATTGAACAGTAATAAATTATCGTTAATCATAGCTATTATAAAAACCCAACGGCTCGAGTAGTACAATATTCACTAAAATGTCGTTACTTTCTTTGTTTCACGTGAAATGATAATAAATTAAATAAAACAATAATAATAAAAAAAAACCAAACCGACGGAGAACTAATGACGAGGCTCACGCCATTCTAATACGTGAAGTACGCACGTTTTCCAGGGAACGAGGGTATGTAATATTTCAAAAGCGTTCCCTGAGTAATGTTTTCGTCTTTTACCGCTCGTCACGGCCCCCTCGTGGAGTTCGTACGAACGATATTCGGACGAATATCGTGATTGCGTTTCCTACCTGTGAACGGGTACACTCCGTCACAGCAATATTGTTCTAGGTCTTATACGGATGTACGCTATACGTCATAAATCATATTATAATACAGTTACGCCGACGGCGCCGGGCGTCTAAAACGTATCGGATACAGTTGTTATTGCTCTCGCCGAGCGGTTTCTTTGGTTTTTTTTTTGTTTTTTGTTTTTTTTTTTTTTGTTCCGCCGGAACACTACTCACACGGGTCGACGCGACGTTACGATTCTATATTATCGTCTCGCGTCTGCTGTTCGTCGAACTCGGGAGCGCATATTATCATAAACTCGCGCGTCATGATACCAATCCGAATACGTTTCCCGCATTCGATTTTGCGCCGGTCGTCATGACACGTAAGCGTCGAAAATTTACAACCCGTCGATAAAACTAGGGGTGCGCGTCGTTCTGGGATTTCATTGTTCGCCGCCACCTAAAAAAGGCTTCCGTCGGCTCCGATATCGATTTCGTATCGCTGCCGATAAAAACACCACGCGGATTATCGAGTACAGAGTGATACGAGTAGAGTACACGAAACGTGTCGATGCGAAATGAACGGTGTGTACTAGTTGCGGTCATAATCAAAAATCACATATTAGTTGCGGTCACCCCTCAAAAAGGTTACATACTAGTTGCGGTCTCTCAAATAATAATAACTAAGTATACTAAATAATATAATATAATATAGATTATATAATAATTAAACACGAATTTAATATTTGGTTTATTTATTTAATTTAGAAAAATGTATAATATAATTAATATAATATAATATGTATTTAAAATTTTTTAGGTATACATTTAAAGGAAATCGACTTTAGATATTCAAGCCGATTTATTTCGCCTTCTTCATAATGCTGTATTTTTTGCGCTAAAAAATGCTCTTTTTCTATTGAAATTTTATTAACACGACTGGTTTTTGTACAATTCATTTTTAAATAGCCATTCGTTTGAATTTCATTTAAAGCGTCAATAAATATAAAAATATCAGGATGAGAATGGTAAAACATGCTATTGAGCTTTGAATGAAAGCTTTCGCATGCATAGGTTTATATGACCGCCAGAGGCAGCTTGTTATAAGATTACCAGGAGCAGTTGCTCCTGGTCCAAAAAAGGGTGGGTGTGTATCTAATACAAGTAGTTAATCAAAGTTTATGCGTTGTACCTATTACAATTAAAATTACAGCAGAATGGGTGCTCATATTATATTTATAGAAAGTAAGGTAGGTACCTACAACCTACTTCTAATTACCAAACGAATAACGAAGTAAGTAATAACAGCAATATGGGCGTCTTTTTTTTTTTTTAATATGCGTACCAACGAATTTGTGTTTTATACTTGTGGAGAACCTAAACAAATAATATCCAACGGCTTTATAAATTTGGAAGGTGGGTGGGTGGTTTCATGAAGTTGGCTCCTTGGGTTTCAGAAACTCAAACCGCCACTGAATTGACCGCAACTAAGATATTACCTAAATTGGCGTGATCGCAGCTGTTATATCCGTTAATCTCAAAAATCGTCATGACCGCAACTAGTATGCAGCCGAAATGAACAGACCCCGGCGCCAATGTGAACGCCTACGTCGCACGGTCGAAAACAATCGTTTGTTCCGGCACCCTCGTCTCCGTCCGTCCGCCACAGTCCTGTCGGTTGTGATTGTAAACAAATAAAAGAAACCGTTCGGTCGGGAGGGGAGGGCGGCGTGGCGTGCCGTTGTCGTGCCGCGAAAACGAACACCACCACCACCACCGGTTTCTGTCGTGACCGAATTTATTGCTCGCGCCGTCCATTCGGACGATCTATCGTTTCGCTCGTAAAGCGATCGTTGATGCTGAGCTCGCGTGTTGTGATAGATCTGTTGGATTTCGACGGGCCAATCAGCTACACAGTTCGCACAAAAGCGGTCAGACCGCGATGTCGGCTTTCGATCATAGCTCGTGTCGTGAAACACGCACAAAAACTCTAACGACCAGATTACTCCTGTTGCGTCTCGAAAGATACATTTTGGGTGGACGAGATGATGATTTTGGCCCGCGTTGCTGGACATTTTATACTGCCAGTCGTCGAATTTAAAAAAAAAATCATATTGAACTACCCCGGAATGCAGAGAAATTAAACCCTAAATGTTTTGGTAACCCGTATAATATTTTATAGTAAAAATAAGAATACTAAGCTTGATAAATTATTCGAACGAGCACCACCAAATCTGCTGTACAAAACCACCGATCGCCGGATAACAATATTGTTCTACAAGTATCCAATAAATTACATATTAGTGGTAAATGCAAATGTGCAACATTCTCCGTGCCGAAGAAGAGTACTCAAGACGATCGGGCGGTTTGATGCTGACTGATGACGAGAGCCTTACCCTTTTCGATATGTCGTTCTGTGCTTGTCGTGTACTCGAACTCGGTTGTATTCGTACTAGCGAAGGTCACACACACACACACACACACACACACACACACACACACACACACACACACACACACACACACACACACACACACACACACACACACACACACACACACACGTTGAACCGTTCCAACGTACCTTCGTTACTAACATCGACACTACTTCTTCGATGCCGATTGTTATTCATAACGGATACGGAATAATCGATAAATAATATTCATTCGTTGGGCGTTTGAAAATTATCGTTTTCGTCGCCGTGCACTCGGCGCGAATAAATGTTGGTAGGTATACGTATTTCACTTTTTTTTTCAAAACTCTATCTTTTCATCATTAAAATCTTTCTATTTTGACACTGAACAACACTCGGTGCGATACATAATACCACCGATTGCATTACAAAATTCAAAGAGTGACGGAATAGGATCTATAACTACTGTGATTGCGATCGATTCATTGTGTTCAATCGCCATTTGCATCGACAATGTCCGATAAACGTCCGCTTCGTCATCGTTAATCAGTCGTAACAACAGTTTACATTTTTATCGAAAATTCAAGGAAGATACAATTTTGTGAACATTTAAATTTTAATAATTATTAATTAATTAATTATTAGAAATATGAATATTGCGTTCAGATTCCCGATATTTTTCTTTCGGACGAATCCTTTACACCTGTATCTGCATCTGAAAGATTTAATATTTCACGCTGAACTTTTTATATTTAAGTTGAAGTAGTAATACGATTTCAAAGTAGTGCAAGTTTACAATACCTTACGGTAGTTTCGTCACGGCCGTGTAATTAAAAAAAAAAAAAAAAAACTTTTTTACTACCACTAATAATATTTTAGACCCAATGGAAGTAAACTGAATACAAGTCTACCCGATAATTTATGTACAGTTATTGTCCTACGGTACATTAAATTATCTGTTTGAATCGATTGTATTATTTTATGTAAATTACTTACGACAATGTCAATATAACTTTTGAAAACGTACAAATATACAATTCAAATTGTGTTTGAACCAAATTGCTATTTTAATTAGGTTAAGGCTAGTTGCAATACGTTTTTATAACATAATATAATTAAATATCAGCAATTTAATAAACAGATCTTTGCATTTTTCAGTTTTTTAGTTCTCGATAACGGCTGACGTTTTATGTGAGTACAAAGTCCCTTAATAACAACAGCATAAAACATTTTTTTTTTTTTTTTGGAAACTTGTGTTTCATCGTAAAATTACGCAGCAATTTTGTAATAATCATTTTTAATTTTAACAATAATGATAAATAAAATCGTCTTTAGCTACCTATTAATTATAATAAATAATAATTCTTTTGATCATAAAAATATTAACTAAACATTTTTGCATCACTGGTCTGTTTCTATAATCAATGTTTTAATAATATGTATTATTACTTACTTTCAAAAACATTTTATTATTATTTTTTTTTTTAATAACAATTTCTTAAGTAAATACAACTAATTATACACAGGGTGTCCCAGGACAATTGAACGTATGTAATAAATTGTTTTCTATTCATTATTTTCATTCATATTTTTTTTTGAATTAATACTAATAAAAAAAAGTATTGAAGCAATTTAGTAATATAGGAATAATGTTAAAAAAAAAATAAAATATATTGATTAGGACAAAAGTTATTGTATTTTTCAAACCATCCTAAAACAAATTCCTGAATATAAACAGATTTTGTTTCGACAAACAAAAAAAAAACTAAATATATCGTCAATGTGGTTATGTCATCTTTAAAATACAATTCAAGTTCGATTTAGATTTGACATGTATTGGAAGGAACGAGACATTGATAAATCTATTTTCTGTCTCCAAATTGTTTTCTAAAAGACAATTCATACATCTCGTAAAACTGCATGTATCTCGCTTGCATTTTTAAACGTGTTACTCGTTTACCCTCAATTTTATTTATCTCATTCGGAACGGAAACAAGTCAATTAGGGCGATGTTATCGTCTCGATCATCTGTACGTGCAACGATTATATAAATATATGAATACAAAATAATTCAGACCAAAATAATTCCTGTTGTATCGATGTTTTCATCGCCTGTGCGTCTTCTTACGGTTCATCGTAAAATGTGTAAAACATAAGAAACGTATGGTGCCTATTTGTTGAATATAATATTTTTATTTATTTTTTACCCCGTGAGCCAAAATCATTGTCCAATCCGTTGAAAAATCCGATGATAAACAATTTGAACCATAACTAAAAAGTCACAGTGTTCTATGTTTTTCCATGGTGTGTACTCCTTTATATGAAACGATATTTTACAAAGCTGCTGGTAAACGAGCTGTCTGAGAAATACTCCTATTTACGACTGTCTAAAAATAAGCCTTTTCGTATTTCAAACGTAACTTAGATACTTCTGTTTCGATGTTAGTGTGCTTTCGGTCGTATATTGTTGGTTCGGTTAGACCAGAGTTCACCAAAGGGTGCGCTGCGACCCACTGGCGTGCCGTGAACATTTTTCAAAATATTTTTTATTTTGGTCTATTTTGAAAGAAAAATAATATCGATACATAAATGTAATATTACAAGATAAGGTACAAATGTTTATATCTGCACTATATATTTATTATACTTTCTAGGCGATTTAACCAATAAAACTTATTTTTGGTTTATACAATGTTTATCTAAGTGTGATGCTACTTATGAAAACTAACTATAATGTGCCTCGATAGAAAAAAGTTCAGGAACCGCTGGGTTAGACGAATACGATGGAAACGAGTTTCACGCAGTCTCAGCTCTGATCTAAGTGCTTCAACACGATGATAGCGATTGATGCACAGAACGCTTCGTAAAAACACGATAGTTTCATATGTTTTTTTTTTTTTGTTTTTTAAATAAGTTATCGTTTGTTTTCGAAACGCCCTGTAAACGCACGAGAAACGCGTAACGACCGTGAAGAGCACGCGGACGGATGTTATACGGACTTCTGGGTCTCCTCCCGGGGGAATGCCGGCACGTATGCACACCGATCACGTCCGTCCGGTCGGGTTCCCGACACTTTTCCGGTCACGCCGGTGGGCGGCCGCAGTGAATCAGAACGCCGCGAGCTCGCGACACGGAAAATCGAGATCGACGGTGATCCACCGTGAAATTTACGCGGCTTCCGAAAGAAATCTTCGACGAAAGATCGACGAAAACACGAAATCGACGAATCGAGTGTCTGAGCAACGCGACGAATTTCGCCGGACGCGAGCTCGTGGTCATTCGATACTAATGGGATTTCACGAGTCGCGTGAAGACGACAATCGCGTTCCCTCCCCGTGACCCTCCTCACACCCCGTACGGTGTCCGGGAATATCGTTCATCCGAATCCCGGTTGCCGCCACTACTTTCGCGCACCGCGCAGACGTTGCGGTTCACGGGATTATTTCGATATTTCACAACGCATTTATGAACGTTTCACGTGCGTGTTACACGGCCCGGTGAATAAATTCGCGTCCGCGCGCCGCGGGACACTTTTCGCGATGCCGGCGGTATTCGCGTCGCCTTTTCGAAATTCGACCGTCTCCCACACGACTCCTGGACCTCGCGTTATTATTTCATAACGCCGTTACGGACCCGACCGAACTGGCCCGTGAAAATATCGAGGACACGACTCGCGGAACGGAACGCGCCGGAAAAATACAAATACTCGTACATTACGCGTGAGGAATACGTTGCATATAATATACGCGTATATATATATCCACGTGTAATATAGACATTGTCAGGGCCGTATTAACCATCAGGCACTGTAGGCACTGTGCCTAGGGCCTACGACGTACGGAGGGCCTACGAAAGACGGTTAAATTAAAAAAAAATAAATAAACATTATAAAAACAAGATCTTTTGCGTCACTCAAAATCTAAAAACAGTCTAAAATATATAATCAAATTGTTTACATGAGCGCAATACCTATATTGTTTAGACGACGATAGCTTTGTGATGGCCATGCGATACGGAAATCATTATAAGAGTATTATTATTACATTTTTACAGTATATCACACCTGAATTTGAAACAAATGTACGCGATAAATTTGAAATACAAACAGTTTTTGTTATGATAGATTCCTTAATTGTGGAAATTAAAAAACGAAAAGAAGCATACACAAAATTAAATGAAAGGTTTAGTTGTTTAACTGATGACAAATTAACCAAAAGTGAAATCGAAATAAAAGCGACTAATTTAGTTCAGGTATATCCATTAGATCTGGAAAATGATTTTGTAGCAAAATTCTAATTTTTGTAAATTTTTGTGAACCAGGCATGGCTGTAAGTGACATGATTCAAAAACAAATTGAAAAAAATTAATGAAAAGTTTTCCAAATTTCAATATTGCTTTTATAATTTATTTAGAGATAGTTGGATCTTCTTACGGAGGTGAACGGTCATTTTCTGTGTTAAAAAGAATTAAAAATTGACAAAGATCTATACTATCAGTCAAGGAAAATTATCATCTCTAGCACTGTTTTCAAAAGAGTCAGAACTATTGAGAGAAATTAGAAAAGATGATATCATTGACGAATTCGCCAACGCAAAATGCCGAAAAAAAAATGTAATCTAGATATGTTGGTGCTCATTAATTTTATTTATTTGATAAAATTAAATATTTGATAATTCCATTGTAAACTCATGACGCTGTATTAATTTAAAATAATATAAAATAATAATATTCAAAAGTGGCCGTTATGAAATTCAATTTTTTCAACGCCTAGGGCCTACGAATGGTTTGATCCGGCCCTGGGCATTGTGTGTCGGCAATGAATACTTTGTGGGGTTCGCGAAATGAATTATTCATGCGGAAGGGCGCTTGGCGAGAAAACGCGCGTGTACGAACGCGTAACACGCACAAAGCGTTCGGGAAAAATAAAATATTAAATTAAAACGAAACGTTGGAATTATCCGTACCGCGTGGAAATTCGTTCGCGATCGTTGGACCTACCAACAATGCGCGCCAATAAAATATCTAATCGTCTCTTTACATCTCGATCTTCCTAAACACACACACACACACACACACACACACACACGCAACACGTGTGAGAGACTGAATCAAAACCATCGTATACGCCAGGGTGTATATAAACGCGGCTGAACGTATTTCATGTCGTTTTCATATAGAGGTGCACGATGCAGATACGCATTAAAGCCGGTGTCACACGGACGTACAAAATGCGCGCGTTATGACGGACGTATTTTTTAACGCGCGTACTAAGCGGGCACACGAGCTTTGATAATATGACGTCCGTTAAAAATAATTCTAGTGGCATTGTTAATATTAAGGCTGGTACTTGTACTTGGTATTTGTACATTTATCATATCATACAAGTGGTAAACGGTAGTGTTATTCGATCAATTTTTACTGTTAACGATTAATTTATTAAAAGATGACGCTACTATTTGATCCATGCCCCATTCTTTTTTATTTTATCTTTGTAGTCTTCAACAGCTGTATTCCACAAAATTTCATATTTTTGGACCTCACTCGTTAACAGTTTGTTGTCTATACTCGACATTTTGAAAATAAATTGAATAAATACCCAACGTGTTAATTTCAGTTTTGGCAAGTAATTTCAAGTTGTAGTTTTACGTTCAATACGTCCGTACATTGTGCGCACGTGTGTCTACTCATATTGGAATCATTATAATTCAAAACGCGCGTTGATAATTTTCGACGTGCGTACTAGAAAAAATACGTCGATAAAAAATTGACCGAACGCGCGTAATTTTTAGCGCGCGTTGCTCGTGTGTCTACTCCCGTGAGCGATAATGTACTTCTACAACGCACGTAAAACAGTGCGCGCGTATCGACGTATTTTGTACGTCCGTGTGACACCAGCGTAAGTCTGTGGCTGTTTTTTTTTCCACCCTTAGACGGGCGTGCGAATCTAAAAATACCCGGAAACGTCCAGTTATTCTATACCTCTCGGTAAAATTGGTTTTGGATTTTAGTCGATAAATTTTGAAAACACGCTTAAATCGACTGGTTCGATAAACTCCTAGGTTAGGCGGTGTTTATCGATGAACACCGTGTCCGGCGGTACAGATTAACCGTGTTCGGCGTGCGGCGAAACGGAGCGGCTTACAATTACCTACCGACAGAACGGAGGAAACGTCGAAACAATAACATTACCGACGAAACATCGTGACGCCGTACTCGGCGACCGTGCGATAGCTCTACGACCTGTCGTACCGTCCGACTGCGCAGGCCGGTCGTTATCGGTGGCCGCGTTTTAACGCGCGCGCAGCCGATCGATCGATCATCGACTCAAAGTCTGTGATTTTCATCCGTCCGCACGATTCGATCGGCATAGCACTGGCAATGCCGACGGTTTGCGAACAATAACGAATCTAATTTCAAAGTAAGCGTTTTAAAATCGAAATCGTGAGGATTTTTCGCCAGACCATTTACGCTTGATCCGACCGACTCCGAGTCTCCGTTTGTTTACAAACTTTACAGGTAAATAGACTTGCGATTGTTTCACGCCGTTTGGCGTTTTATTCCGAGCGGATCGGACAAAGTAGGTGGGTTATCTGAACTTGACGTATCTATACGAAGATAAACTGTGTACCCACGCGTTTCACAAAAGTTAGGTTCCGACTTCTAGAACGAATAATTTAACATTCGCTTTGCTAAAAACTTGATAAATTTTGGCGTCGATTTTGAGTGGCCGATCGTATAATGTGAGTGGGTTAAGTTCATAGGCCAGGCGCCCGGCACGACTCGTGGGAAACAAACTATTCACGAATATTTCTGGTCCGTTTATTTTTCAGCCTCGTGTGCGCGAAAAAAATCAACGCATTTCCCGGGCCTTCTTCGAATCATATCGAAACGTGCGACGTTTATGATCACGCTTTGATGATACGACCGGCAAAACTACGATTATTTTATCCTCCAAGATTCGAGATTTGGGTCCTACTCGTGTCACTCATATGTCCCTATGATGTTGTTAAATGTATCATAGTCATATAATATATATGACTCGTCGTTTTTTTTTTATTTTTTTTTTATTTATCGCCTGTATTAATCACGCGATAGAAGACAGACAACTCAACAGTAGTCACGGTCTCTTTTGAAGTGAAAAAAAAATAATTGTAATTATTATTGTTTCAGTGACAAAACCGTATTTATTAATCGAAAAATAAACATGAATGAAAATCGTTTAAAGTTCTTACGATGAAAATAAAACCAATATTTAAATCAAAAACATATATCCGACTACTGTAAGTACCAAAGTGTAATAATACATTTTCACGATTCTATTCTTTGATGCTTGATTGAAAAAAGTATATACGACAACACAACAAAGGTTTTTAACGATTTGAATTCAGGAAAATAGCACCTAAATAGGATAGAATTATTTTTTTTAAACGTCTGACTCAATTTTACTCCTTTAAAATAGTATTTACATTTCTTGTTTATTCCATTATTCGCTACATCTCGTATTTTAATCAATTTTTACTGCCTTTTCAAAAAATTAAATAATATGAAAAATTCATGGATGAAAAAAAACACAAAAGTGTATAGAAATACACGAAAAAAAAATATTTATGTTTAAATAGGTGCGTATAATTAATATTAAAAACACGGCTATATTATTATAGTAAAAAAGTATAAATTGTCTCATTGTATTTTCGAACGCACGTTTTACCCCGTATTTTTCCTCGAAACCGGAATTAATTGTTTTGTCTGGAAAGTTTACTTTTATCATCTTTTGTTAAGATAGAATATTTTATATTCTAAAAATCTCAATATATATATATATATATTTTTATGGATGTATTATAATTTTTATTCTTAGAATAACGGTAAAATAATTAATATTTACGTAAACAATAAAATTCTAAAAGGTATGAAATAAAATGTTTTGATACTATGTTTTGATGGTTTTTCGTATCTCTTAATTCAAAATTCACAAAAATTAAATGTTGACAGTAATTGTACACACATAAATACTCGTAAAATACTACGAAAGTCCAAGTTTATAGTGAACCGAATGCAATATCCAAAAAAATAAAAAATAAATAAATAAAAATATGAATTCCGACCACATACTTTTGTAGTATGAAATATTCTTGGGATTCCTAAACTGCCGCCGAATGGCTAACACATCGAAATTAAATTAGAAAAAAGAAGTAAATAAGCTTTACGTACAGAGTGATCTAAGAGAAATTTCTAAATTCAAACCATTTGAGTCAACAGTTAACAGTTAGCATTTGAGTTACTTATCACGTAAATGATTAGTTGATTGCTACGCATTGACGGCCGGGAAAATTAAATTGAAAATCAACACAATTTGTAAACAAGTAAAACAATTATCAACCAAAATAATTCGGAAGATAAATCAGTTTATTTTTCAATGTATCATTGTGTTCGTGCGTTAATGCAATTATTTCTGGAAGCGAAGTCAGCATACGTATATTGGCTGTTTTGTAAAACACAATTTCAAAAGTACCTTCTTAATGATCGGTATAAATCTGTTTCAAAAACACATTGGGACCCATACATTATTTCGCGTAGGTACACATATTACATATTTCACACCCTACGCGGTGAAAATTGCAAAAATCGCCGGCCCCGCCGTACGCGGCGGATAAGGCGTTATGACTTTCGCGAATATTTCGAAACTAAAACGTGATTTAAAAGCTGATACATACATTCGCTGGAAAAAAAAACAAACAATACGTCTGTATGCGTACTATTAACGAGGGCACTCTATAACAACGTACTATGCTCGAGGGAACCATGCGGAGATAACGCTTGAAAACATTCTCGGAACAGCACATTTTAAACGAGGTCTGCGGTCCTCTCCGGGGAGCTCGGAAAAGATTCGCAGGTCATTATACCGTCGATTCGTCGTCGGGACAGTGCGCGTAAACAAATTCCTTAAGTCTCGGAAACTTTTAACCGAATTTGCCACGTCATCGTACACACGATGTCGTTCTTCCGTGATATGACGCGAGCGGGCCGCGGACGCGTGTCGACAAGAACGCGCTTTGTCAAACTGTCGAACCCGGTGCTTCTTTGTTTTTTTTTCCTCGTTCCGAATCAATTAGATCGGGTCGAATCGGAACGACGTACATTTTGAAAAAAAAAGTCCCGAGGATCCGTTCATTGAGAAAAACAATGAGATGCACTCTGCCGTTCTCGTGTTGAGTACCTCTGCGTCGTAAACGGGGGTACTTGTATTTTTTTTTTTTTTTTTTTTTTTTTTACTTCCATTTCAAACGAATTATACCTGCGAGTGGTAAACGGTAGTTTTCATTAAAACTGAGCCGTAAACGAAACACCAGGGTTAGCGTTTCTCCGAGAGTACGAGTAGGTATACGTAATAAACAGTACAGCGGTGAAAAAAAAAAAAAAAGGAAAAAAAAACATCAGCTTTTATTGTACGCACTCACTGCGGTACGAGGCCTGATGACCATAGTGCCCGTCTACAAAAAGGGGAAAAGAATAACGGCAACGAATTTCTAAATTCAAATTCATTATCGAAACGCACGGAACTAGTGCATAACAATAATTACAATAATTGCGCGACGGTTTCCCTCGGCGAACGACCCCCGCGTGAAGACGTGTGTTGCACGTCGTTTATCATCGTTATCCGTGAACGTAATGAGATTATCTTTCAAAAATGCTCGTCGCCGTCATAAATCATACACGTGAATCGTAACACGCACCCCGCGAACGGAGGGCGGGCGCTCATCAGACGGCCCGCTGAAGAGGGAGCCCGACGGGATATCGCGAACGTCTTGCGAATTCTTCCCGGGCGCGTGTTCGTGCACCGTACGAGTGTGACGATATTATAATAATTTATCGGCCGCTCCGGCGGCGTTGCGGTTTTCGTCGGCGTAGCACGCGATTTCGCGGAATAAAGTCGGCACTGAGCTCGACCACTGAGCCCGACCGCCGCGGTTAGTAATTTATTAGTCAAATACGTTAATCGAAAATCGTGGATAAGTATACTTATATCGATATTACCTCATACCGGCGCTTCTCGACGGAGGCGATATCGCCTCCCGGTGGGCGGCGAAGGATAACTGATGGGCGGCGAGCTTGTTTTGGGCGGCGGGGAAGAGGTGAGCTCGTTTTGGGTGATAGGGGGGCGGTAAACTATTTTTCCGTTCAAGGCGACGCACCAAGATTTATCTGTAATTGTTTTCGTTTTCATCGATTTATAAAATAAACTCGTGATTATGAAATATATTATACTACATATTATAACAGAGCGTCAAACGTTTGCTAATCTATAATCGTTTTCGAACGAATCATTATCTTTATTGCTCTTTAACTGCATTATGCTTAACCGATGAAAAATGAAAATAGCCCTTCCTCTTACCACGTAGAGCGAGGATTTAGTGCGGTAACGTACCTAATTACCAAAAAATTGAATCGACTCGACATCGTCAAAATAGGAGACTTACGCCTTCATCTCACAAACTTTGAACCAAACGTAAAAAAATTGGCTTGAATCACCAAGCACAACCATCTCAATGATCAATACATTTAAAAATAATTTAATTATCCTCTTAAATTATATTTAAACATAAATTTTACATTTTATTGTCATTACATTCATATTTATATATATATTTATTAACTATTCAACTATAAACTTTTCATGCATACTATTTTTTTTTTTATGAAGTTGGGGGGGTGTTGAAAAATATTTTCCTTCTTAGGGGGCGGCCATTTTATAAGGTTGAGAAGCACTGCCTTATACGTTAGTTAAAACGTCTTAATTTATGTACAACGTATATTCATTTTTTTATCAAAACACCAATGCTTTGTCGTGAACTTTTTCGTTCAAAGCTACTCTAGAGAATTGAACGGTATGTTTAAATTTTCGCGTGAGGTTTACCAGAGAAATCATTGGTGGATTGAATAATATTCACCGGCGAACTGCACGCGTCGCTGATATGCAGAACGAGGGTCAATTCGTATGAGTGCTGAGTGTTGAGAACTGTACACGGTTTGTAAAGTCGAGTACTTTAAGTGTAAACTAAACATTATTTAATAAACGTGATGTTTCACGTACGTGACGTCACTTTTGGTCTTTATTATTTTTTTTTTTTTTTGACTCGTAATCTAAACCTTAGAAAACGATTCAAATGTCGACATATTTTTCGATTCCCAAACACCATGTGTAGAAAACATCTCTTTTCGACAAAGTTTCTCTTTTTTTTTTCAAACGTAAACCACTTGCTCGTGATTTTATGCTGACATCATTCGCGTAGTACAATATTGAACTATATACGGTGTTTTGTATTTTGGTTTTGATTAACCAATAGAATTCGTCGGTTGCTAAGTGAGGTTTTTTTGTCGACAAACGATACATATTTACATACGTGTTTTTTTACATATTATGTGGATTGATCGAGAGAG